>JAXGGA010000305.1:0-257877 GCA_038373865.1 Uloborus plumipes
GATGAAGCTTCAGTCCGTTTTCCAAGTCACACGCAAGCTGTGGGAAGAACAATTAAAGTAGTGACAGAAGCGGCAATGCACGTATGTGGCTATGAGGACAGAGATATCTTCGTCAGAGCAAAGATACAATCCAGAATAAAAATGTCAACGTTTAATTCGAAGAAGGACTTTATTGCATGAAGAATGCAAAACAACGTGAATATAATATTTTTAGGTGGAGGGCTGGTAGAACTCGTGCAGCCACCTCCTCGCGTTGTGTTCTGGATTATTTTGCAAGGTATTTGGATGCTCAATAAGCTGAGAACTGTGAAGCACTTTCAGTTAACACATTTTTTTTTCATTCAATAGTAATAAATAACTAATTTGTAACTCTAACGAATTTTAAAAATAAAAACGCAGATTATTTGATAAACTACTTCTTATTTCAGACTCCTAAATTGTCTCTCAACACTTGGAAAGAATTTTTATAAAGCTTAAATATTAATAAATTGGATCAGTAAAAAAAAAAATAAATCCGAATTTTCCCCGTATTTGTGACAAATAAAATAAATAAATATCATTTACAATTCAATTTTAATGTGGATTAAATGATAATAGTGAGCCTTTTTTGCTCTCCCAATTACCGAAAATAATTTTTTTAAAAATTTCGCAAATTTTGCTGTAATATCCAATTTTAGCAATTTTTCTGAAACCCCCAAGCGTTTATGGCTGATCAAGAAATGGAGCAAAATAATTCAAATTTTTTATGTGAACTTAGTGCCCCTAATAGTACCTTTTAAGTTACACCTACCACTGAAAATATTAAACAAAATTTTTTGACAAATTTTACGAAAAACATCAAAAATTAGCATTTTTTCGAAACTTCAAGGCGATTGCGGCAGATCAAGATATTGTGCAAAAAAATTCAAATTTTTTGTGAGTGCTTTGTGCCCCCAATGGCACCTTTTCCGCATACCTCGTCATCGAAAAAAAAATAAGTCATTTTCGGCCCACCCTATTGTACATACATAAGTACAATAGCGCCTCTTTATATCGTGCTTGTTAAGAGTACAAAAAGTATGATACATCCGAACCCGCGGTATAACAGAGATAAAATGCAGTTAAACGAGTAAGATACATGGTAATGATATATGCTCCTAAAAAAAAGATTAGGTAACATATCACGACGAGTTTTTTATTAAAAACGAAAGAAAAGTCTTTACCAGTTGTTGTTTTTATATTGTTTTATGCTGGAAGACTAATTGAGACGCGCGAGTCAAGATGCATAGAAAAACGTATCAGTTTTCTTTACTGATCTAAAAAAAAAATGAAGAAAATACTTTTTGTGAAATGTAACATTTGTTTTTTAAAGATGTGAGCCACTTTTAAAGATCTAAGCCACTTTTTAAAAAATATCTAAATATTTGCGAGGCAAAAGAAAAGTACGATATATCCGAAAGAGCGATGTAACTATAGGTTTCAGTACTAATACGTGTGACATTTTGTGTTGGTGTTTGCTGCAATTTCTTCTTGAATAATCAAATCTTATATACTTCAAAATACATCAAAACGCTTCTTTTAGGTTTAATATAGGTACTTATAGGGGGATATGTTATAATTATTAACTTGAAATGTAAAAGGAAACATAAATCTTCTTGGAATTCCTTCTTTCCATGGAGTTTTGGACTACCTTTCTAATTCACTACGCTGTTAAAAAAAGATGTGTGCATGTGTATTTATAAGAGTGTTAACTGTGCATTGGGGAATTTCTAATACTTTCAATTGTAATTAATCATATGTCTTAGGCTGAAAATTGTCTTCAAATACTAAAAACGTCAAAAACTTGCTAACAACAATAATAATAATAAATAATATTAGAAAATGCAGTAAATGTGCCCATTATATATATATATACTAGCTGACCTGGCTATACGTTGCTGTGGCTAAGGTATGGGTTAAACTATAATGTTTCAATAGAAACGAAAAACTTTATTACCGTTATAGAGATCAACTGTATATAAAAATGAATGCAGAGAGGTACGTTTAGAAAATACAATTCTGAGCAGAATCACTCTAAATTTTAATATTACACAGGTAAAAGTTAACAAGATACGGTAAAACCTTTTTTTATTACAATTGAAATACAAAATCCCAAAAAAAGAATATTGTATAACTTAAAAACCCGAAAAGGTACGATATTTACAAAACAGTCGAATTTTGAATCGCAAACTATGAGGTGTATATTTATGTTACAAAGCAATGTGACGGTAAAAATTATGTGTATAGAAATAATTTTAATCTTCGCACCATAAAACAGTACATTTTCCCTCCTAAGAATTTGTTTTTTGAATAGTAAATACCAAGTGTATTATTGAACGATAACTTGCAAATTTATTGCTGCAGATGGATACGCTTAGCAAATACAATTCTGAACTAAATCACTAAACATTTAAATATTACATAGGTAAAAGATCACATAATGCAGTGAGCCTTTCTTTGTCTAAATACACCTGACATAAAAATCACTAAACAATATGAATATTTTATAACTCAAAGCTCGAAAAAGAAATGATATTTTTCACTAAAATAATTTTCCTAAAAAAATATTTGTACCTAAACATGAGTGAAAAATATTTTTAAAACATACAGCATAGCATATGTTAAGTATCTAAACTGCTTTAATAAATTGAATTAAGTAAAGGAGAAGTAAGCAAATAATACTTTTCCGAATATTGATTTAATAATACTTACACGCACAATTTAAATTAAGAGAATCGGGACGAATATGCCAGAAACCGATTCGACATCCTAGATCGTTACTATTGCTTTTTGCTTCCGAAGCAAGTGACAACCCAGCAGCAGATTTTATCTTATAGAAGCCAAGAATACAGAAAAGCTGGTAGCTAAATAGATAATTTGCAATAAAAAATATATTGCGGTCCTAAATTGAGATAAAAACTATCCTATCATTTAAGTTGGACCAAACTGAAACTTAGTGCAAAATTTGGTTAAAATCGGTTCAGTAGCTGAGAAGTCCATTGGCCACATACACAGGGACACGTAATTTATATATATATATATATATATATATATATATATATATATATATATATATATATATATATATATATATATATATATATATATATAATGTAATATTATTCGTATATTGCCCGCCATAAAAATTGCGTTAAAATAGTAAAGTTTTACCATGATTGCTAAAACGCTTTTTATTACCTCAGAGGCTACTTTTACTCCTAAGATGGAACCACAAAGAACTCTTAAAGTATTTTTTCATGAAAAGTGTATGCCGCTTGTTGAAACTCTTAAGTTTCAAATATCAAAAGTATCGTGTTGAAGCTTCGAGCATTTGAAACAAATGTCTTATTACTTTGAAATGTTTTCATATGAAATATAACGACTGTTCAAGTTTTGAATTTCGAATGCTTCTTTTTTTTTTACTGAAAGTGATTTTAGAAACCGGAATACATGTTTTGATGTCGTCATCAAGCAAAGTACTTGTAACTTGCAATATTTTCCCCAAAGGAAAAACCTTAGACAGAAGACGATCACGAACGATTATTGATTTCCCTTTTTTATTTTCTGTTTTTATTTTTTTAATCGATTATGCTTAGGACATATTGTAATACTGTTTAAATGTTTTTTTAAAAACCGATCATTTATTATTTATTTAATTTAATTATTTTTTTTATTAATCTAGTTTTTTCTTGGATTTACTTAAGTGATAAAATAAGTTAAGTAATTTAAAATTAATAAACTAAAGAAATTTAGGGTTGATATGTGAACTCAAAATTTTAAAACCTCTGATGTATTAATTCAAATTATATCTTTTATTACTTAATTGAAAATTTGTTTTTAACTGACAGTTTTGTATTCGATATCAAAGTCATGAGTAATTTATGATCCTTCATACGAATAGAAAATAAAAAAAATATATAGGAGCTGTATATCTAGGGCTAGGAGCTATATATCTAGGAGTTAGTCTTTTTATTATTCTTTAAAAAAATACTTACGAAAAAGTTCAGAGAACTTAGCCTTATGCAACATTTAAGAAGCACTCACTGCTTACAAAGGATACGTATTTTGGTGGACTAAATGTTTTAACAATATCGATTTTTTTTACAAATGTTGTTTGTACACATTCCACATACAACAACCACAATCGAGAAATTTTCGATCGTCAAATGCCATGGGATCAATGAGTTAGCTCTGGAGAAGCGTGAAGAACTCGAAACTAAAATGGTCAAAAATATTCCTCATTTTCGAATTGAGGTTTTGTTTCACAGCATGAGTAAATTATGTTGTATTGTCAATATAGTCCCCGTATTTGGTAACTTAATGATTGTAGGTTGATGTTTTTAAATAAAGACTGCTAAGTTCAGAAAATTCTTCTGTATTACACATGAAATATATACATTTAAATTGTACATTGAAGAATGCTACCAACTAGGTAGAAGAATAAACAAAATCGATGCTTTACAAAACGAGCCGTGGCTGAAAGTTATCATCACTGTCTTTTAGTGATGATCCAAATGAAGAGTCTAGTCAAGTGAAAGTCACAGTTAGCTGTGAACAGGGCATTCTTATAGTACTTGGCATGCGCCGCCCTCTACCGGCGGGCGCATTTGCATATTGACAGAGACAATGATGTACGACATAAATAATGAAAGTATTTCGCCCCTCAAGTTAAGTATTATTGTTTAATTCAAAAGGTCTTTTTTATTTTAAAGTACGTTTTAGAAAATAATTCATGCAACTTAAATCTGGCTTTAAGATTTTTAAAGTGCAAAGTAATTTTATACTCCCTTAACCCATTAATGCCTAGCGTCCCTTTTTAGGGACGGTCCAAAAAAAAGTCTGAATTTCCCCAAAATGAACATTTAAACCAAATAATAGTGTTCAATCTGTACCTTGGTATTGTTTCAATTCGTTATTAACAGATTGCAGCACTTATAAAGTGTGTTCTGTAGCAGTTTTAATATGATCTTTATCAAAAATGACATCGTTCACAATCTCAAGAACAAAAGCTAAGTTTTCAAAGTTATTCCCAGCTTCTCAGTTTATGTTAATTGCTGATTTTATTTCTTCTTATAAAATGGCTTTTTAAATATTATATCGTAGGCAGAAAAAAATTTTAGTAAAAAGAAGTATGCACCCTCTGGGGTCTATCGTAACTTTTAAGGGACGACTTTTCTTTCCTTGATAAAAAAATTGTTTTTTTACATAATATTTTTTTTAAAATTATTTTTCCCGTCCATTAAACACTGTTTGTAACCAGTATACAAAATATCTTTGGAAAAAAAAATGTCAGGCATTAAGGGGTCTAGGGAGTCTTAAAATGAAAATTTTTCGATTTTCTGGAAAAAAATATATGTCATATATGATTTAATTCTGAACAGCTTGATACCTCATTTTTTACCCTAGACAAAAAACTTTTAAGTTATCTATAAAATAACTTTAACTATCCCCAATGAGCTTAATGTTAACAGAAGCTGCTCAAACCTCTTTTTCTTAGAAATCGGTTTTATGTTTTGCATGCATATCTCAAAATGTTTTCTCAATTTTTCTAAAATTTTGCATGCATGTATGTATAGCCTATCTCAACAATCTAAACCTAAATTTTTCTCAAAAATCAAACTCAATTTTTCAAAAAAAAAAAAAAAAAAAGATCCCACCAAATTTTGTTAATGTTTGGTTCTTATTTTAAAAATTTTAATAAAAATATTCATTATTTTTTTTTGAACTTAAATTCAGGTTCAGATTGTTGAGATAGGCTATACCTACATGCATGCAAAATTTTAGAAAAATAAATGAAACACTTTTTGAGATATGCATGCAAAACGTAAAACCAACTACAGTAGCCCCTCGTTATATCGCTCCTCGTTATATCGCTCCTCGTTATATCGCTCATTCGGATATTTCGCTCTTTTCTTTTGTCTCCCTCCCCCCCAAAAAAAAACATTTTTGAGAAAATATGTAAAGTGCTCAGAAAAGGGCTCTTTCTCATTTATTTTGTCATCAATGAACAGAACGAAGGTTCTTCTATTCTTCTTAATTCGCTGAAAAGAATCAGCAAATTCCTGTCACCCAAACTTGCATACTGCATAGACAGTTTGGAAACTACTGGACACTTTCTTTTGTGTTGATACAATGAGTGAAAAGCATCTGTTAGTAATGTGTAGTAGTAATCTGTAAAATTTATATTTTTTGTTACGTTTGACTGAAAAAAAAAAAAAAAACTAATGTTCGAATAATTGAATTTTTATGTATGTGCACGTATAATTTACTTGCATGCTGGATAGAAAAAATATTTTTACTGACCTCGGTTATATCGCGCTTTCGGATATATCGCGCTTTTTACTTTTCCCCCGAAAAGCGCGATATAACGAGGGGTTACTGTACTGAGAAAAAGAGGTTTGAGCAGCTGCTGTTAACATTAAACTTATTGGAGGATAGTTAGTTTTTTTTACTATAACTCAAGATGTTTTTTTTTTGCCTATGGTAAACATTGAGGTATCAAAATGTTCAGAATTAAATCATATATGATATGTATTTTTTCCAGAAAATCGAAAATTTTCATTCTAAGACTCCCTGACCCCTTAATGGGTTAATGTCAATCTCAGGATGGAATATTATCTAAGTAGTTTTTTCCTATCCAGATTAATTTTGTCTCACATAAATGTCTGATTTTGTACATATCCATTTGAATCAACTCCTTTGTTATACACGCATGCTATTGCTATTTTCTGCAAATTGACATGTTTTTAATGTAATTAATGGCATTTTTTTCGAATCGTTTAATTATTGGGAAAAAACTCAGTTTCTTTACTTAAATAATGCATTATATTTTTCTGCCATACTGACTGTTGTTTTCTTTTTATAGGTGAGTGATATTTATTACTTCGTATTCTGATGTTTGCATTCCTTAGGTAAGCAATTCATTCAACATTTGAAGGGTCAGGGGGGAAAACCACGGTAGTCCATTTTTTGTTGAATTTAAACTGATGCTACCACCTATTCGAAAAATAAGTGTAATTTCGTTTAGTATATGCAATATTCGTGAAAAAACACTGTAGTCCATGTATTATTGTCATTTTAGAACAAGTATACTGGGGAAGTTTATGAGTTCGTAAAGTTTAAATTTCGTTTTTCTCAAAATGAATCAAATGTGACTACCGTGGTTTTTCCCCCTGACCCTTCATTTGTTTAAATGATAATTTAGTTTTAAGAAAACTATCTCACTGTCTTTTTTCTCAATCTTAGCTCAAAGTGGCTATTTTTTATCTACAAACTCATTGATAGTAAACTTTTAATATGCAATTTGCTTTGAAGTGCAGAAGGTTATGTTTAATCATTGTATCTTTCTGCAAAAAGTTGGAACTTTTGAGTTGATTCTTTTCTGGCATTTAAAGAAATTGAATTTTATTTCGTTTTGTAACTTAATTTTAGAAATATGTAAATAATTTCATACAAAATAGAAGTGCGGAAGTATTTTTTTTATTGATAAAGTATTAAGTAAGTAGTTACGTGTGAGCGATAAGGAAATAGAGATGCAATTACTGCAATGCAAAACTGTAACAACTCTGCAATAAGTAGTGACGATACGTGTTATGGAGACGAAAAAATAGTTGGTTTACTTTTGTTGAAGCCCTTTGCATTTTAATGCAACTCATATGATTTATTTTGCGCACAAAATGGAAACAAAAACTGTTCAAGACTCAATCCTCGGTTTCGGTGACACTCATCTGAGGTGGATAAAAGCAGTCTTGAACACATTATAGGTTTGGTGTGCTTGATACCTTCTTCTCCATTTTAGGACAATGGTCAGGGTTGAAAAAATCTAAAACTCAATTTTTAAGAAAATTCAGAGGAACATCAAACTAAATTGATCGTAAACGACAAGTAATCCATATTTGTTTAAAAAATGGGGGGAAAAGGCTTAAACAAATGGTAACCAATTTGCAAATGAGATATGCTTATGTTGAGTTTCACTATATTAACTACATAATCATATTTAAATAGCTGGAACCTTAATACTTAAAAGTGCTTGCAGAAAACCATGGTACTTAGCTTCAATCCTGTATTTAACTAAGTGTTGTTACGTATTCAGAGAAACTAGAATTTAATCTTTAGAGAGGATCTCTCTAAATCGTGCTGCATATCTTTTGTGACAAATTTTGACGTAATCTGGGGTTAAAAAGAATTGGGCTGTCAAATTTAGCTGGGACGTGCTTACAGATTACATTCGAAAACAGATGACTTGTACAATGTAAAATATTTTTGTTTGAAGAATGCAATAATTTTGCTGCTTAAAAAGAGCAATAAATCATACTGTTAGTACCGTTTTTCGTGTTTGAAAGACAACTGCATTCAGAGTTTACTTTAGTTAAGCAGGGTTGATTAAAGCCTTCATGGTTAGCTTCCACTGAGGCTGTTATTTATTTAATTTTTTTTAGATATGTAAATGAATTAGCCTGCTGTCACGAAATACCCCCGAGAATGGCTCTGAATTTCGCAAAAAGCTGAACCTTCCTAAAGCAGCAGGTTTTAATTTGAAACGGATATTTTTTCTGACTTAACTGTTCTTTTCCCATTTTGTACTCTTCGTACATTCTTTGTTGAAATAAGATATATTTTACATACATAAAAAAAAATCTTAATTCTGAAAACACTTTTGCAGAAATCCAATAAAACCCCCCTAATCTTTCTTACGACAAACAATTTCAGTATTCGAAAACAAAACCACTTGCATTTCATTCATGAATAGAACTGAGCAGCAATAATTAGCTGAAAACATTAACTGATTTTTTGAAAGTACATCTATATACTAGCTGCGTGGTCCAGCGTTGCACGGGCTATCTTAGAAATGAAAGCGATGTCAAGTGACGCATCTGCTTAGGTAGAGCAACAAACTCGCCGCCATGTTGGCTCGCTACAACCAGCACCTTCTACACACAGTTGCCAAGACAATACTTTGAATGAACGCCATCTCTCGAGAAGAGTGGAAACTAATCCACTCGTGCTTTTCGAGCATTATTATTTTTTAACTATAATAATAACTCCTTACATATTTCGCGTAATGTTATAGAGGCTAAAGCCTTCCTGATGAAATGGACTGTTCAACACAAAAATAATTTTTAAATTTGAACCAGTAGTTCCTGAGATAGCGCGTTCAAACAAACAAACTCTTCAGCTTTATATTATTAGTATAGATTAAATTATCAGTACAGATAATTAATTTTGGGATTGCGCGATAGCTTTCGGGTCAAACGCTCTACTGAAAAATCTAAGCGAAGTAAAATTATAAAAATTGGTACAAAATTAGTTCGCATCCTGGTAATTTGCCTAAATAAGCCGCTTTTTGTGTTTAATCTAGACTAGAATTTTTAGTGTTTAAGAACTTATGTGAGTAGCTTCTTCGTATTTCTTTAACTCCAAACTAAGCACTTGAAGGGAAGACAATCGTTCCGAGTTCAAGACAATGTGGTGTTAGTTTAATTATATGCTCTATCTTATTTGAAGCTTTCTGATGTGATAAATCTTATTAAGATTTATCGTGTTTAGAATAAATATTTGGTATCGTACATGACTCAAAAGGGTAACCATTTTTCTTCTGGGGTGGCATGCCCATGACAACTGTTCCACACGTGTGCATCAAAATTAATAACAAAAAATGCACTTTAGTAATGTCACTGAATTCATTTCAAAACACGGTGCTTTCCGGATCCAAACCAAACCATAGTTACTTCCAGGACTTTAATGAGGTAAACTAGCACCAAAAGGAATTTATAACACTGTTTGCGTTGTTTATCAGTGCATTTACCGGGCTGCTCACAAAAGCTCTGCGGGTCGCATGAGGCTCATGGGCCGAACGTTGCAGTCTAAAGCAACTCGCACCATTTTAATGAAAGAAAACACGCATAAATGAATCTAGTCGGAATTAATGTGACTTTCGGTATAGCTGGGAGGCGTGAGTTAAACAGTGGGGGTCTGCTTTTTGCATTCGCTTACGGATGTCAAGGACGGTTCTTGTTCTACCCCACTGATATACGAGGTTCTTGCCGCCAAGAATAAAACTTCCCGAGCATTTCGACCCAAGTAGCAAGCACTTTTTGCCGTGTGACGCAATTTAATGCGATTCGCGGAGGGTAAGAGTCTTGAAGCACGAGCTGAAATATCGCCCATTTTGGGTCTGCTAATAATTTTGCTACTGTTTCATTAAATTAGATTTGAGACTTAGTCGCTGGTTTAGGCGAGTTTATAAGAGATTTAGCAATTAAAATGGTTACATATTCACTGAGGATATGGTTTATTTATATATGACTTTTTTAAAAAGAATTAAAGCAGGTTTTTTTGGACAAAATGTAATCGACGTATAATTTTACTAAATTTCCCACAGCCTTTTTTAAAAATTATTATTTATTTTTTAATGGTTAGATTTACATTAAAATTGATTAATCGAACTGGCACAATACATACTGCTTATACATTTCGAATTTCTTTCTTTCAAAAATTTTAAGTATTTTCTAATTTTTGTTACGTCCTGGTTTCTAGGTTAAATCTAGATTTTTAATAAAGGAAGAAAATGTTCCCCCCTGGCCTGTCATTTCAAACTTCTCCAGAGGAAGCGGGTAACACGTGTAAAAGCAATGAAAATTTTTCACAAACAACAAAAACCACGCCTACTATTGTAAAAACATTTTTTTCCGAAAATCAGGAAGAGGGGTAATTGCCCCTCCCCCTCCTGATCCTCTTAATGACGGGCCTTGCTCCAGTTGGCAAGAAAACTTATTTTACTAAAGTGAAATTCCACCGTTATGGACGTAACCATTTAATTTTAATCACACATAACTGCAGTTTGGCTTGGTAAAAATCTACATTTTTTTTCTCTTGTATAAGTTATGTTATTTATGTTATCCAAAATTTTAGTGAGGATTCCATGATTACAAAAAAAAAAGCAATTAAGTTTAAAATTTGATTGTTACTTCCGTAACTGTGGAATTGCCCTGAACCATTGTTCGTTGTTGAAAAGACGTAAAAAAAATAAAATAAAAAATAAAAAATTAAAAAAAACAGTACATGGGAAATTAGGTACTGCGCAAAGTTCTACCATTTGAGAGACAAAATGGCGGCTATCGTTGAGTTTGCTTTTCCGCATGCTTCAGCGGAGGGCAAATTTTGAACTCCATGGAGTACTTTTTTTTTTTTTGCGCGCGGTTGTGACAGATATTTTTGTCGCCATCTCGAGTGCAGAGGTCTGACTTGTCGTCTTTTGCCCTAAATACCCTCGAAATAGCTGAAATCACTCGCTGCGCTAACGATCGTTGAGGTTGGGAAAAGGGAAATCCCGAAGCAGCTGTAAACATAAGAGCACACAGTTCACAGAAAACGAGACGAGTCAATTGACTTTTATCTTTAACCAGTTTCTTGTAATGGAAGCAAGACGTGTGTGTTTGCATTTCATTCTTAAAGAGTGACGTAAGGATAATATGGCCTGAATGCAGCGCGAATGAAACATGAGAATTGCCGTTTTGGATGGTAATACGTACTTAATTGCCGGATTTGATGTTGAGGTTACTTTTCAAACGTTGAGCAATAAAATTTTCTGTTCACCACAAAATATCTTAGAATGTTTTTATAGTTACTGGACTGACCTTGTAGCGGTGATAGTTAAATTATGTTGTCAGGAAAAGTAACTTAAGCTAATGATATGTTTGGTTTGAAGGATATCTTTTCATTTTGAAGGTGAAAGTTAATAACAGCATTAAATAAGATAAAATCTAGGGAAAGAGTAAAAAAAAAAACATAGAAGTAAAATGTTATAGCTATATAATGTATATATAGCGTATATAATAAGTAAAATGCTATGTAACTATATAAAATATTAATATATAAATTTAGTAAACGCTTCAAAGTAAAAATCAATGAAAAACAGAGTTACAGGATTAGAGAATCTAGTCGGTCTATCAATTTACCTACATACTGCAAAAACTTGGCAACTGCCCAATTTTAAAACTATATTTTTTGCTCCAAATTTCTTAGTCTGAAAACTTTATTATTGCGTTTAATTTTTTGAATTGATTTCTTTTAACAGACTTAATTTTCTCTGAGGAAATTTGAATCTAGTGTAAACTCTCATATAACAAGGCGTTATTGCTGAAATATTTTGGCATGGAACATGTTTTAAAAACATATATTGTTATTAAGTCATTTAAAAGATAGTTTTCAAGCAATCAGAATAATATCAACACTCACGTCGATCGAAAAATTAAACTTGTTACATTAAACCCTCCAGCACTATAAAATATTTTAATATCAAAACAAGAAAATGTCAAAGATTCTGAACATGCTTTTAATCCAAGAAGAAGGAAAAGATGATATTGATGAAAACCGGAACACATTTCTTAAGACACTTAGCATATGCAGGAATGAGAAGGCACGAATGAATAATTGATTGATTCAATAAATTTTGCGTGGCTTACTTTTCTAACAAAATAAGAATAGCTGTAAACAATGTTATTTTTGGTGTAAATCATTATTTAGACGCATTATTTTATTTCTATTCTAAAGGTTATCTTTATTTATTTTTGTATTAAGTGAAAAAATATATCTTGTACAATGAAAGAATAAAAGAATTCTTGAGACCTTGGCTTTCTTAATAAAGAAAAAAGTGTGCATTAACTCAGCTGTTTAGTTTCTTTTTTTCCTTTTATAAATTAAAAATAAATTTGCTTTGAATTCAAAATGTTCGTATTAGAAACACATTAATAGTTCGTACTTTGCGATTTAACCTTTGAACCGTCGACAGCGAGCTACTAATAGCTCCGAGGGACATTTTCTGTACATCGCATTTAAGTTCCGGTCTGCAAAGCTTAGCTTAATTACAATTGATTTTATATTTACTAGAAAATGTAAACTATAAAAAGTTATTTCCATTGTACTGGAATAACTTTTCAAAACTACTTTTTTAATTCAAATTTTTCTTTTATTTATTACTTTTGTCT
The DNA here is from genome assembly GCA_038373865.1 of Uloborus plumipes. Taxonomy (NCBI): domain Eukaryota; kingdom Metazoa; phylum Arthropoda; class Arachnida; order Araneae; family Uloboridae; genus Uloborus; species Uloborus plumipes. The sequence continues at coordinate 13,005 of JAXGGA010000305.1, forward strand.
CAGTCCATTGCTGCGATTATGATATTTGTACGTAGATATTTACAATTAAATCCAGCAATATATAATTTTATCCTTGCTTGTTAATTTTTCTGTATCTGGATACATATTAATATAGAGTATCAAATTTCTGGAAATGAAAATAATAATAATGAATAAATTTAAAAAAAAATGGGATAACTCTTGTAAAAAATAGTACGTGCTGTGGATGATACTTTTAACCCTTCACTGCATGGTGTGCCTGATCTGGCACAAACCAAAAAAACCCTCATATATTCTTATGATATTTAAATGCAGTTAAGCTGAGCTTTGTGTACCTTCTGAAACATTGCTATAACAGTTTAGTGTGATTTTTATGCAATAGTTAGTTGCACTAGTCCAGGTATTACAGTTCTTGCTTTTGAAAAATAGTGTCTGCATTACAGTAAGAAGTGTGCTTAGTCATCATTTCCTTTGTTCTAAAAATGTTTAAATATATATGCTGCACTTAGTGGCAAAATTTGTTTGTTCCACTTATGGCACAAAACACATTGTTGATTATTACACGTATCGGTATAAGAGTATACTATGTGCTTTGCGCCATATGTGGAACAAACAGATAAAACATCATTTTTGGTGCAAATTTTTAAGATTAATTTTTTTCTTCATTTTTCCTGAACTCGGGGCTATTAAAAGGTAACATATTGGTTTTTTCATAGAAATATAAAAAATCGTGCAGTGAAAAGTTAAGTCACCCGCAATGGTTCGATTTTCTCGAGGATCTCGTTGTTGAAGGAGATGCATCATAACTTTGGAACGTTTTTCATGCCAGCTTTTACAATTTGTTTGTAACTTCTTTACATTTTAAGTAATTTGTTTGGCTTCTAAACATTTTTTAATAATTTAGCTAGTCATTTTCTCCCCAAATATTACATCAATCTCCAATTTTTATATCAATGGAGAGTTTTCCTTCATCTTCAGTGACACATGATACAAATCTCATTCGTCTCGGAAAAGGAAATTGAGCAAGGGGGAAAAAATCTTGCATCGAAGTTTGATCAAAGAAATTCATCTTCATCTGATCTTTTTACAGCAAGTTTAGTTTTTAGTACTTCTAAACTTTTGAGCCAATAAGTTCTTGTTTATAACTATTTTTCTGCCTACGTGTTTTACTTGGCATTGGTGTGTCGTAAACTTATTGGATGACACCGTTTTTCTCTTCGCCCGCGGGTTTTAGCGCTTTTACCCCAAATAAACCCAAATAAAATCCCTTCTTTTACTTCTGTGGACCCCAACAGCTGGATCCCATTAACCACTGGCTCCGAATAGATTCCCCCTCCCTTCTTCGTTTTTCTAGAACTACCACTGTTCTTGAATTTCTTCCTTTTGAGCCCGAGGGTGGTTTCCTTCTACTCCCAATATTTCTTTTTAGAAGTGTTACGGGGGAAAAGTCCGGTTTTCTATCATTCGTGAAATATCCTTTTTCCTTTTTGAAATTGTGGTGCTCTTAGCATAGACACAATGGAGTTTTTATGTATAAAAATACCCGTTTCTTTTTAGTTTGAGCCATTTTTGGTGCCGTCTTTTTGCTGCATCTCGAATTCAGCGTAATGGAGGAGGGTCTGTTATTTCAAAAATAGCCCATTGTAGCTTTGGTGTGGATGATTCTGTAGCATTTCCCTCCAATATCGCCCAGCATCTAGGAAATGTTATTTCTCAATGACCCAATACAAACTTATTTTACTCGAATATTGCAGTTTTCTTGATCTGTGACAAAGAAAATGTACTTCAAACACTAGTAACATACTGCTACGTTCGGTTCTTTTAGAACCCCAATAAGTTCGTTGAACATTATTAATTAATAATTATACGTAATTTCTAATTCAGTAATGACAACTCGTGATTCTGATATATGTATGTTTGTTAGCAACTCACAATGGAAAGCATCAACAAAACTATTCACAAGTTAGAGTTTGCATTACATATATTACACATGCGCCAATTTTTTCTTGCAAGTAAGTCAACAAACGTTTCCCGAATTATTTTTTTTAAAATAGAACTTAGATTTGTCCAATTTAGTAATTAGTGCATCTGAATTCCGGATTCATCTTAACAGTAAAACAAATCAAACAGCAATGCACTAAGTGCTGGGTATTATCCGAGTTGGTTCATTTGAATTGAATATGATGCATCTACTTAGATAATATCCTGTAACTAAGAGCTCATAGTTTGTAACATGTTTATTTGCGTACTATTAGCGCACTAACTGAAACCAGAGTACTCTCAGATTTGCTCCGGGTGCAGAACAATTTGAGATATTCGGAGGGAATCTACTGTACCTTGTTTTGGTCAGTATTGATACCTTCAAAAATACACTTAAATAAATGCATCTTCGTAAATAAGTTTCTAATAATTAAATGTTGTATTTTATGAAGTAAGTGCGAAGTTTTGTTTCAAGGAACGAAGAATTAGTGGTACTTGTAGTTTAGAGTTTGGAATGCTGATAAGTAAATATGTTGCAAGGCTCAATGGTGTATATTTTCATTATGAAAAGAAAAATAATGCATAAAAAGGCCAAATTTCCTCTATTCACATTTTTAGACGAGTGTATTGCCGTGCGAAGAACACAAGTCGTACATGAAATTGAGCTTAAAATGAGAATTGCTTCAGTTTTACGCCTCCATATACTCAATTCAGATTTTTTTTTTAAATTTTTTTTTAAAGTTTTCCATTCAAATGACCATATAAAACATTGTATAAATGTAAAATATGTAATAAAGAAACACCTGGGGAAATTTTGATAAAAATTACAGATGATCCAATATGTCTCATCGGTCAAGCAGAATCCGAGCAGCACAACCCAATGAGTTTTGCTCGAAATACGATGAGATTTGGAGCAATTTACGAGCAGAACAGTCCCGTGCCCATGAATTTCATCGGGAAACTTGATCTGAAGGATATCGCTTTCCGATGAAAAGTAGCTCATCGAAAACCTTGCTCGGATACTGATCGGAACGATGTCATCGTGCGTTACGGGATCAGTTTGCGAGGAGTTCGATGATCGGCCGAGAGAAATCCGACGAGTTGATGCTACTTGGGTAGTACCCAACAACTGCAATCTTAGCTTTAGAAACAAATAGATGTGCTCTTGAAATACCCCACAACTTTTAAATTCCTTAACAAGGGGCCTTTTTTTGTTTTACAGCAAAGATATTGAATCGGACCCAATCTTGTAAGACGTGTATGTTCTTAGGTGTTAGTAGAAAATAACAGCTCAAAAGATTGAAAGTGAAAGGTGCTTTCCGCATCTGCAAATTTCAGAAGTTATGCACATGCATTTCTGGATAATGTCCAAAGAAAATTGCCTTCGTTAACTATTTTTAACTCAAGAAAGAGTCAAAAACCATTTTTTATGTTTTTTTTAAAAGGAAAGGAAGCATACGTTAACTAGATGTTTATCAACATTTTTGAATGATACTGTCACCAATTTTGTTTATACAAACTGGTGTTTAAAACATTTTCATATTCATTTCACGAGCTGTATATTGTTTAGCTCTCAATCAGTTTCCAACGCACAGAACAGTTGCTTCAAAACCTTTGAGACATTTTTTATCCTTTATTTTAATTTGAAAATATTTCTGTTAACGTACATAGGCCAAAATCTCGTAAAAGAAGAGTTAACTACGCTGTAGGAAAATAAAAATCAGTCTACCAAATATAAAGCATAGTAAAAATGTGCGCATGTTTTCAGCTCCTAAATTACCGATCATGAGTTTGCATTTATAGTATGAATTCAAAGTGACAAAAATAAGACATTCTATACTGTTTTTTTTTTTTTTAATTTATCTGTACCTAGTCCTGCCATAAATATTGTTATAAGGAAATATATACAGATTTCAACAAAAAATAATAATTTTTTCAAAAACTTTATTAGAAAATAAAACTTACATATTTAGAGAGTAAAAAAAAAAAAAAAGAAATCACTCAAAATGTCCCCCTCTTGCCTTGACACAGGCATTTAATCTCCGTGGCCAGTCATCAATAGCAGCACGCACCACTTCTTCAGGAAAGCTCTCAACTGCTCGGACCAGAGATTGTTTGAGGCTTTCCAAGTTAGGGTGTGCTCTGTGACATGCCATCCTCTCCAGTTCGGACCATAGCCGGTAATCCAATGGATTGAGATCAGGGCTTCCTGAGGGCCAATCCGAGGCAGAGATGAACTCAGGAATGTTGTTTTGCAGCCGCTGCTGAGTTGACCTTGCCTTGTGAGCTGGAGCGGAATCCTGCTGGAAAACCCAATGACTTCCAGCCAATAGGGTATCATTTAGAGGCTTGACAACCGGTTCCAAAATATCGTCCTGATAGTTTTTTGAGGCTGTTTTAACTCTTTTTTCACAAAAATGGAGCTTTGTGGTGCCATCAAAGCAAACTCCCCACCAAACCATCACTGAGGAGGGGTGATGACCTCTTTCTACTCTTCCAATGACTTCCTGGGCTTCTTTAGAGCTGTGCGCGTACACACGATCATTTTGGCGGTTAAATTTTTCTTCAATCGTAAAAATTTTCTCATCGCTAAACAAAATTTTTCTGTGAAGGCCATTGGTGTAACGGCCAAGCAGCACTTTACATCTATCCACTCTAATTTTTTTTAGAGAAGTGGTTAGCCTTTGTCCAGTCATTCTTCGAAATGCACCCATCCTAAGGTCACTTTTTATAATGCGAGATATTGATCTGGCAGAGATTCCCATTTCCCGAGACATGATTTTTTGTTTTCGAATGGGATTTCTCCTAATTCGAGCAGCCACTGCTTTCACTGCGTTTGCCGTTCTCACAGTGCGGGGACGGCCTGATCGGGGTCTGTCACATACAGATAGGGTCTCATTGTATCGATTTATAGTGCGGTACACGAACATACGGCTGATACCCAAAGGTTTCAAAGTGTTGAAAATATCTGTATTACATTTTCCAACTTTGTGTAAAGCGATCACAGCTATACGGTTTTCATTATCACCCCACTCCATGTTAACTGAGTGAAAGAAAAATACAAATTAATTGGGATTATTATACTGACATGTAAAGAAAATAAACAGATAGGGTCAAAGATTATATAAATAATACCCAAGGATGTAAACAAAGTTCAACTTTTGTAACAGTATTTATGGCAGGACTAAGTATATTGATAAATACTATGTTAATCACACTTAGAAGACGCAGTGGATTCAATAAAATAATATGAAGCGAATTAAAAAGTAATGAAAATATTAAGAGTTTATCAAACGTTTATGCCTTAAAAACTAAGCTGTCAGTATAGTTTAGTTGAGTGTATCTAACAGATAAAAAGAATAAATAAAATTTAGTATGGGAGATGGGGTTAGTTTTTGCACTGCTCTGTCTTTGACAGGAGACTCACTGTTGGCATTGTTATAGTAGTTAGTCACTTAGATTTTAAAGTACCCTGGCGTTGAATTTTTCAGTCATAGTACCAAATTGTGGAGTCATATGTTATAGAAGAGCTTTTATGAAATGAAATGCTCATTATTAAAGTTTAAGACATATTACCAGATATGTAATGTCAGTTTTGTTATTACAGCTGTGATTTATATATTTTCCTACGTGTTATGCGTTGTTTGTTTGCAAAAAAAATATACATATGTAATTTAATAAATAAAAAAACATAATTCAAAATTTTTTCCCTTCGCAAATGCAATTTTGTTTGCATATTATCGCTTTTGTAGTAAAATGCTGTACAATGTATTTTGCGCAAATGATTTGATGTTGCTTTCATTTGCATTCTAAAATTGCTTCAAAGTTCAAATCTGAGAATTATTCAGTTATTCACTAACATTTATTGCCTTAGATTTCTCATTAATTATTTAAGAAATAACGTTTAAAATTTTAAATGAATTAATTGTTATGACTCAATGAATAAAAATAAATTCAAACATGAAGCACCGTATTAAAAATAGCTTTAAATGTCGTAAATAAGTATCAATACGCAAGAAGTTCAGAAAACATGATAAATAGCTTATCGATGACAATGGTGACAAATCTAGCAAAAAAAAACACACACACACGCACACAACGTTGGAGAAAACTAATGTTTTACGCAACACTTCTTTAAACGGATTTTTTTCCTCAAATGCCGCAATACGTGCAATACATTTACGATTTGTTTACTTTTTGGTTTTTGTAATCTAAATTAATAATGTAAAGTTAAAGTTTGAAAAATTTTCTTTAAATTTTACTATAAATAATGTGTTACTATGCACACCACTGCGCATCAGTTATTTAAACCATGTTTATGCGAGCTTTATGATATGTAAGAACATTTAGTTTATATTTTAAACCAGTCTTTTTTTTTTTTGTTTCTTTTTTCTATGTCTTGAGATATGCCGCTATTGTTGCTGGTGCACTATGTGCAAGCCATTTTTCATTCCATTAATCACAAATGAGCTAAGATGTACCACTACTGTTCAATCAGTTTGTAAATACGAAATTATGACATAAATACAGCATATAGCTCAATGAATATTACAAACTAATGTATAAATTAATTATTTAATTGAATGATAAATCCGCTGATTGAATTACGAATTTCTTCCCTTTATTAATTCCATAATATTAGAACGTAAATATCTCATACCATCAAATAATTTCTCAAAAGATATTTCGAATAATTCTTCAACACCAAGCTGTAAAAAATATACTAAGTTGCTTATACGTTTAAATGTCATCCATATGTTTATTAAGCCATCATCCCCTCATTTTACATATTCTCTTTTCATGCTTTTGAAATCGCTATGTTAGGAGAAAAAAAAATACTTGAAAAGCATGTAGTTCGTAAATATCTTTCCAATTTTTTCCTTTAACAAAACACTTTTTAACTTTGTTCTGATGAAGATAAATTTTCAATTATTTTTTCATTTATCATTTTTGTTCAATTCTCAAGTTCGATAGTTTTACTTGAGGTGTTTCTATTTCCTGAGATTGAAATTCTTTATTTAAAATCGTAACTTCTTCAAAAATGTCTGCTAAATGGCTACATTCTTTTTCCTACTTTAAATTTTAAAGAACTATGCAAGAAAGTCGTGCCTCTTGGCATGCATCCAGCATCTAGAATGTACTTATATAACCATTTTAAAGTTAGAAAAATTCGTAACAGTCATTTTTAAACTTGAAATGGAAAAGTAAAACGGCAGGCTCAGAAAGAGGCAAAATATTTATATTTGAAGAGCAGAGCAAAAGCATTTTTTAATGCAGCACTTTTTTTCAAGTGAATATCTTGTACTTTTGGTTCAGCTCAACTTTTCAATAGAAAAGTTGAATTTAAGGAAAATGATCTTTCAATAAACGTTTGAAAGAAAGGAAAGGGAAAAAGTACTCATTTAAGCTTGTAAACAATTTTTGTTTTAGTAGTATTACTCCTTTGATCGTCACAGATATAGTTAAGGTTCTCTAATTGATTAAAGAATTCAAAATCAAAGCATAACATTTCTTATAGTATGTTTTACTTGTAGAGCACAAGTGCAATACAATTATTATTAATGCTTAAATTTTTCTGTAAGGTAAAATCAGAAAATATGGCTTTAATATAATTCAAAATTTTCTGTTTGACTTTTACTCAGTCCTAATTGATGAAAAGGAGGGAAAGTTCACAATTTTGAAACTGAATGCATTTGGAAAAATCTCATTAGAAATTGTAGTCTTAATATGTTTTCGTTAAAATTACATTTGAAAGCATAAAAACTAGTGCCGTGGCGCCGAGAAAAAATGAACGGCTCTTGCTCCGTTCAGTCTGACTTCACGGCTTAGACTTCAGTTTCATCAAGTCTAATAGTGGAAACATGGCCACTGCGAATCATTTCAGAAGAAAGTCCATTCCTTAAATTGGGTAGAGAAGGAAGCAAAGTGTGTGCCATATTTACGAATTTAGAGACATGCTGGTGATATGAATGTATTTTTTAACAAGTTTTATTGAAGAAAAGAAAACTTTACTTGTCATGTTAGATTATTTGGGAAAATGTTACGTTTTGGGGAAAATGAGCTCTTATTATTTTTAAGAGTCTCCACATTTTTTCTCATGACGAATTATGAAGCCGAAAAAGAAACAAATTTGTGGAAAACCATTTGAAATTTAATATCTGCAGCATTTATTTTATAACTTCAACGTCTATTTTAGTTGAGATTACTGAACTAAAAAATGGAGGGAAATAATTTACTAAATTTATCATTTGATTAATGAAGTTTGTCGATGTTTATTTTTATCGCAAAGATTGACGGTGCTTAGTTGTATTTTATCAATAACTAAGATTTTTAGAATCAATTGAAGTCGAAAAATTTTACTCCTAACATATTTCCGTTAGGTGATTACTCATAATTTAATCGCTTTTAAATTGCAGCAAAAACTGAATTGAGCTGGTGATAAAGTAAACGTTACAAGTTCATTAATTCTACGATTTTCGCCAATCCGAGTTTCAATTTTCTTCTACGGATTGTACCTTCAGTAAAATGGACGCTACTGGAATAAGGTTTGGCTAAGTGCCATCTCCTGACAGCTAGACTTTATCTACCAACTGATACTAAAATAGAAGTGTGTCAAATACTATCGAAACTACATCACACGCTATCTGAACATCGGATTTGAAATCGAGCACTACCAAACTGACCAGCTGTTTAAGATATTTCTTTCTTCCGGTATATGCCTGAATCTAGGTTAATATTCAGACAAAAATCATCTCGTTTGAAACGCTACATTAGCGATTAAATTCAAAACAAGAAACAGTTATTAATTTCAATTTCATTTTGAAAATCGAATTACTAGCACTTCCGACAGATTTGTGCTTGCGAAAGTGTTGTACAATTGCAATTATATCCTTCAAGAAAGAAAACAAAAAAACAAGTTACATTCTAGATTATTGTTTTCATGATGACAACAGCGCTAATGATACTAAGATGATTAAAGTAAGAATTTGTGCAACATTGCTTTTAACTTGATAGTTTTTTGCTAATGATGTCGTTATTGCACAAATTATTGTTTGTCATAAATTTTACATATTTTAGAGACAAATTCGGATGGATTTAAAAAAAGGAAAATAAAAACAATTATCAAACAGAACTATATGCAGGGTAATCCCAAAACACTTTTCATATGTATGACAAAAAAAAAGTACTATATACAAGATAATCTCAAAGCCTTTTTCATATATATGACAACATATAGCGACCTATATCCAAAAACAACCGTGCCAAAATGTCTAATATGGTTGTACAACCGTGCCAAAATGTTTAATATGGTTGTTCGAAGGAATGCGCTGGAGATTGTGAAACTGTTGATTTTAAACAACGCAACGCTCACAATAGATAAGTATGAACCTATTAAATATTCCAACTTTGACTACTAGGTATTGTTAAAAGACTTACAGACTACAAAAAATCGAAATATTTTAATCCTAAAGCCGAATGATTGATTTTTAATGAATGTTTTGAACTCCACGCGTAAAAAAACGCACCTCAAAAAACGAAACCACTGAAGTCGTATGGCTGTATTTCTAGCAATTGTACTGCAGTTAAAAAAAATTTCATTGCGGAGTTTATTTTTCTGGCATTATCAATTAGTTAAGTCTGTCATTTCACTGTAAAGATTGGATTCGTCAAAGCGCAATCCAGGAACCATCACGGGAGTGGTTTTAAAGTGTTTGCGGAAAAAACGGTAGTCAAATTTTAAAAAATGCATTTCTTGACAACTTTTACCTGGAACGGCAGCCCTGCTTAAGCAGAGGTGTGAATGCGGGGAAAAAACGTGTTCGGCAGCATTCGGTATGCAAGAATCTCACTGTATTGACGCCGGCAGTAGAAATGCGAAAAAAATGTCTTTCATATGCTGTCACATTAGCTCTAACTTTAGAAATTATATTGAACAAAAAAGTGATAGTCCCATTGCAAAAATTTTTTAAAGATAATTTTCATGTATGTTACTCTATTATATGAAAAAAACGTTAAAAAATAACTTCTTATTGTGGTTGCCACGACAGAATTTCGAAATTTTTGAATAACAACGCCCACTTTTTTTTCTTGCACAAATTAAACTGCGGATTGATAAACCACTAATAGTGTAGGAACGATTTCCGTTCGCGTAAAATTACTCGTTTTATAGATTCTATCACCTGAATGGAGAAACTCTCTCCGCACTTCTTACGAAAGATTTTTTTCATATGTAGTGCTATGCATGTGAAGTTTCGTGATTGGTGTTTCTACTTCTGTCTAACCCTGGGAATTATGCAAAGTAAAACACAGATCCCCAGCTGTTATGTGTTTTCATTATTCTTATAAATTATTTTCTCAAAGGTATTTTTCTGTGAAAACTCAATAACTTTGTCAATACTTCATAATACAAATTTCATAAATAGGGCAACATTTAAAACAAAGAGACAATTCACATTTCAGTTGGTTTTGCCAAAAAAAAAAAAAAAAACAATTTATTCTGTTTTCCCCCCTAGATCAGTTGGCAAGAGTGCCCTGCTAATTGCTCAAAGGTTACTGGATCAATCTTCTCATTGGCCAAAATTGTAGCATTTAAATGAAATTTTTCTCAACTAAATTCTGTTTTAAATTTGCATAAATATGTAATTATAACTCATTGGTAGCAGGATTTTAAACTACAGCTCATGAATTCTCTTTGTCGAGCGTAAATGCTTCGTACAGCTCAGCTAGTAATTTTTAATGCTGTTCTTTGAAAATTCATTACACCGGCACTTTTCGTCACGCCAATCTTTCCAACGTTATTCGTGTTTTTTTATACGCTGATCAATGTGTGTAAGGAAAAAACTGGAGGGTGCCATTCGAAAATTTTGAAATTGCGTATGTGTGTGCGTACGTTTTCTTTTTTATATCATGGGTGTAGAAAAGATGGATTTTATAGGGGCTATTGCCTACACCGAAATTAACATCTAACAAACAAGAATTGGGTGCACCGAAATCCAAATTATTACTTTCCGAACGAATAACGTAATAAGTCTCGAGATAGTATTATATTTTTAAACAACATGTGTTTACCATTCATTTGTATTTAAAAGCTGTTGAATGCATTTTTCAAATTTCTGTAGCTTCTGCAGTCATACTATTTTTTACTTGTCCAAAATCAGAATTCACAGCTAGGGTTTCTTTCAAAACTATTTTTCCCACATTAGAGAGTTTAATTTCACTCTTATATCTTTGCTACGTTTGAGAAATGAAACGCAAAGAAAGCTTTAAGTTTTGGACTCGGAAATTAATATGCGCTCTCGCCATGTTGGTGACATTTTGATGGATGGCATCAGCCGTTTTCCAAAGTTATTTGAATATGCATCATGCTCATGAGCCAAACTAGACTTCTGGCTTAGCTTTATATAACAGCAATCCATTATGGAAAGAAAAAAAAAGTCCGATATGGGGGCGTTTAATTTTGCGAACACTTAAGTATAAAAAATGGTTTAAATAATATGAATTGTTCTGACAGGAATTTAAGATTTACTTGCCGTTACAAAGTTTCTTAATTTTCTGCAAACTAGCATAATTTATTTATCAAAAAGTTTTCAATCAATGCCACTGTAAGCAAGTTAGATTGGTTCAGAAAAACTACTTTCCGAACCAATCTAACTTGCTATTAAATTAATATTGTTATTAAATTAATATGGAAAAATGTGCAACTAAAATTTTTTGCAAAATATCTTGTTATTGAAATGAAAAGACTATGGAATAGATAAATAAAGCATAGCATTGAATTGTCCGTATTACTGTAAAATACCAGTGGCTCATATTAATACAATGCTCTGAAATCGTTTTAATGTGCCAGCGGGATTTATATCCGGGTGACCTCGAAAGGTTTAACGTACTGAAACTTATTTTCGTTTTAAAATAAGTTACTTTACAGTATAAGAGAAAAGTGTGTTGAATTAAAAGAAAAAAACTTACTACTGAACCTCTTTCTTTAATGCATTAATTTATGAATGAGTTTCCGTTTAGACTGAAAGCGATTTCTTATTTGTTTATTTTTTCATCAAGTCTATTAAAACCAGGAAGAAAATCTTTTTAATTTGAACTGACATTCATTTTCTACGTTGAAAAGAAAATAGTCAGCCTTTTCTGTGCAGTTGTACGATAACTAGTTTTGAGGAAAGTATTTGATCGTACCGGGAAAAGAGAGCTTTTTCACATTGCGAGGTGGTATGGTAAACGCGTGTAACGCTTTCGCAAAGTCCGCCACAATGCGGAAAGATGACTTTCATTATTTGTTTCCTTTCATTGTTCCCTTCGCTTGACATGCAGTCCACTACGTTTCGTCCTTGACATTTAGATACATTTAAGCATAAAGTATATTTGTAAACGTGTTTTGAAAAATTTTGGGTAATTGAAATCTGTTGACAGCATTTTGGCAACATTTTTAAAGCCGGCTTTTATATTAGTCGTTTAACTCTTTGCGGATCATAAGGTCTGTGGTAGAAAATCGATGTTCTTGGTGTTTTCAAAAAAAAAAAAGTTTCATTTTAAAAACAAAATTTTATTTTTGTTATAGATTTAGGTGTGAAAAGAGGAAAAAAATGTGTAATTTTTATTTGTATGCGATACTTCATGAAGTGGATTTACACTTAAGGAACAGACATGTCCTAGAAAGATGCTTGTTGTCGAGTCCTGGAAATAAATCTGCTGACTTCGTAGGGAGGAGGGGGGGAATGAGCAGGTAATTCAGAAGCCTTTGAAAACTCTACCCGTTCATTTGGCTAAACTCTCATTTAAAAGATGTGCTTACAAGCGTGCTGCGTGCCTCTGCTGGCAAGTGTAGAGTCTCCGCTTGGTATAGAGGGGATGCAGAACGTGCTCGACTTTCTTAGAAGTACAGTTGTGTCTTTCCACAGGACATGGCTGTTTGCCTGTTTATTTGTTTCTTTAATTTCGTGGCACCTCTTTTTGCCCTTTTTTGCGGAATATTTTAACTTTTTACGCCAAACGTCTTGACTCGTACTATGCACTTTTGTTTTATATCTGCCTGTAAAGTTTTTGAAGACAAGAAAACTGGTGCCTGCATAACCAATCGTGTGTGCATCTGTAATTCATAAATAATGGTCCTTTAAAGAGTGTTTTTACATTGTTACTGGATTTATACGATGAAGCTCTTGCATCGGAACTCATTTCATTAACAGGCATAATGTTTTTTTTTTTTCGTTTTCTAGAGCATGGTACGATTGCCTTATAGCACTTTAATTTTAGTTGAGTAAATGCGATATAACAACAAGCGCGGTAACATAGTCGACCCTAGTTACAGTACTTGTCGTTTCGAAGTTTATTTTACATTTTCGAATTTTTATATGTAAATGTAAGAAAGAAGCAAGCTCCCCACAAGAAAGGCAATACTTTTGACGAAATTAAAATACGCGGAACATTTTAATCCCTTCGGACTGCTTATTTATTATCTTAAAATCGAATTTTATTGTGTGAAAAAAAATGGTCACCACTAGTGATATAATATAATGGTAGCCATGGCCTGGTACAGGTTCAGTACCGCAATATAAGAAGCATTGATACAAAAATAGTTTCTAGACGAACTTTGCATCTTCCATCAGTATCATCAAAGCGCTATTTGGAATATATCTCTATTGAAGCTAATAAAAATGTTTAATGGTCAAGCATATAGAAAGTAACAAATATATTAATGACAAATGTCTCATTTACATTGAATGTGTAGGATGTATATGGATATTTCTCATCAACGTATAATTAATGCACTAATCTAGCTGTTTAACGTTTCTGATAACTATCATTTTATAACACTTTAAATTTTTACCAATTGCAGAAGTTAAAAGATTGATTCATAACGCCAAAAGTGCTATATTGATTATATTAGTTTGAAAACTATCGACGTCGCTTCGAATTTGAAAAAGATTTATAGATTATGTTTTTATTGTGTGCAGTGTTTCGTTGAGCAACGTAACAATTTACACATAAAGTAAAAACATCCAAACTTAAAGGAAATGTAGATTTTGTTTTGGTTTTAACTAACAAAAATCGGGATTAAGGAAAGAAACTCAAGAGCCTGTTAAATAAGGAGATAAATTAAGAATACAGAATTTTTCCTTTTTTTATTGAAGTATTCCCGGAATGTAGACTATTCAATTTTAAAGACTTATAAAAAAGCATTTTTTATGCAAGTATAGAAACATTAGTAGTTTTCGGTAATCTACTTATCTTCATGTTACTTACTGCGTAGTGTATTGATGAAAATTAACATAAAATAAAACTGCATGACTTATTTTTTGGGCCTCAAATGTTAAATCACTCGAGCTAAATAGCAAATAAATCATTCTCTATTTGTGCCTGTGGCTCAGATGCTCAACTCTAAATTACTTTAGATGTACCTGACGCAGAATTCGGCGCAATGTAGAAGGTATGAAAGCCATCTTCGAGCCAGAGGAAGATATACAATTACCTTCAAGAATGTGAACTGCCCGTCACATTGACATAGCTCTGTCTTATTAGTCTTTACCGGTTACCCATGGATGCGATGTTATAGGGAGGAATTCAATACAATATCACTCCCAAATTAATGCTGTGTGTCTTCTAGGAACAAGAATAGTTTTCTGAATTAGCAAAAATATTTAGTTCTGTAATTTATGGGCTGGTATTGATACAATTGCGGAACAGTATCCTTGTATCATATTGGGACATCTAGTTTGAGGTAAAGAGAATGAAAATGATGCACTGTCTCGCATTCTGCCTTGAGCAAATATGTTGGTATCTACGTATAAAATCTGACCCTTTCTGTGATTTAGTACAATTCATCATCATCATTAACGTGGGCATTTCGGTACAGCATGCCACCAAAGCAAAGGCGTGATAGTATTTTTCAGATAACCATTGCTTATTACTAGGATCTAATAGTTTCCAAACGAACTTGTTCGCAATCTGTTGTCCATTAATTCTTTAAATCTGATTTTTTGTTTTATAATTTTACAGTTTTATTATGAAATTTTTTTAACGTTTTTCCTTCGTGCATCAGTCTTTGCTTATTACTAATACAGGAGAGAGAGAGAGATCTTTGCATCTATATATCTTTTCCATTCTTAATTTGTGGGGTACATGCTTTTTATAAAAAAAAAAAAAATCTAACATCCGTTAATATAGAAATACCCATCTTTACTACATTATTTTTAAATTTCCGTACATCAGTATTATAATTTTAGTGTACAGTTTGACCAACATTAAACATGTTACAAAAAGAGCATAAATAGTCGTCACTGCCAAGCCAATAACTGCCAAAAAGAAAAAGTTTCTGGCATGAAATTCAAAAAAGAACTTTATGTGCCGTGAGATTGTGACATTAGCTTGTTCAATTAATTCAACTGTATATGCAATCAAATGCTTCATATTTTGCGTACAAAAGATGAAAGTCAAACTTGAAGAATTCTTGCTTAAAAGGATGCCGCATATGTAAAGATTCAAGTCATGCATATAAGTATTCCTTGTTGATTATGTACCTCTTTTGAAGTTTTCTGGTCGGGCAGTTTGCTTATCTGCTTTCTAATTAACGGCTTAGTTTCTTGAATATCCTGGAGATGTTTAGAATAAATCTGCAGGAAATCAATGCGTGCGTGTAACTTCTATCAATAGTGCTAATAAAATATAATTCGTCATAAACTTCGATCAGACTTGACTGGAACTGTATCTGTAGTAAAGACATTTAAATACAAATTTTTCTAAAGAAAAATAAACGAAATTGTTATTGTAGGCTATAGAGTGTTCAAAGTGAACCATTTTGTAAAATTCTTTAAAGTATGATTTTTAAATATGTCTAATGAGTTATCTCAGAAGATTAAAATACTTATGGAGTTGATACGCAGTTAACAAGTTGTTGATACGCATTTTGCTTTTTACAAATAATAATTTAATTTAGCTTTGGATACAGAAACGTAATAAAATCTGGGCAATTCCACTGGTAACTGACTAACATTTTTGAACCAAAACAGTATATATTTTGTAATATTAAACTTAAAATATAAGATCTTTTTCCTTGGGTTTATGTTTTTTAAGCTACATTTTACGGTACATTTGATTTCTAAAAAACATTTGGATGCTTTTAGGAAATTTGTTTAAAGAGTGATGAGTGTAGTAAAATTTTAAAAAGTAGCAGGTCAGTTGGTTACTTTAATTTTAACTTTAAAAAAATATCATCTAAAACTTATTTCGGAAATTCAACTATATCATTAAAGTCAGCTGAAATTCAATAATCCAGAGAAAAGATCTTTTGTTCAATGTATATTTAGCATTTATTAATTACAAAATATTTTTTTTTATTTTTGTCCGTTATTTCTGAACTGCACAGCTATAATTGAAACTAAGGAAGAAAAACAAAATTAAAACTAATTATCTTATAGGGTATATAGTGTTTAAAGCTACTTATTTTGGAACATATTTTAACAAATGAATTAGAAACAGATCCAATGGTTTTGCTGAAAAAAATTAAAACGCTTTTTATTAATTATCAAACAGATTTTCCCACATTTTGTTTTTATTTAATGCGCATATTCTAATTTAAATTTAATATAAGAAAACAAAAAAAGAAAACTGTACGCAGTTTCTTTGAAACTGCGCTTATTTGCAAAATATACTCAGCCATAAACCAGCATATTTAATGTAATGATTTTTCTCAAAAAACTTTATTTTCATGTTATTAATTGGGCACTTAACTTAATTTTTAACCAACTTCAAGGACACCATTAAATTGATAATCATTTATTTTCTTTATGGGGGGAATTAAAAATTATTTTTAAACTTTCACTTGACCCACCGTACTATTTGATACAGACTCTTTACTTTACATAATTAGTTGCTTCATGAAATTTCATTACCTGTAACGCAATTTTTCATTATCGGCTGCTTTCTTCCCAATTTTTCATTACGCGTGACAGGTAATTTTCAGAATAATTATGAAAAATGTCTAACATTATAGCATAAAACTTTCATCAATGTTAAGGAAACATTCAATTTTGTACGAAATTTCTTACTATCTTTACCTACAATTAGCTTAAAAAGCTTAAGCATTTTCTAAGAGGAATTAAAACACTACTTTAGCGTGTTAAATATTAATGTACAAGTTATAATAAAGAGCGTATGTTTGTACTGTAAAATGTTCTGAATTCTCCTCGCTGTCTTTTATGAACTTATAATCATGCCTTTTAGACGACTCTAAAAGTGATACATACAAATCACGTTCGCTTACACTCAAGGATGGATTCAGCCTTTGCTTTAGGAGGGGGGTCATTTTCGGAAAAGGAGATGTCAAAGGACAATTTTTGAGCGAAATTGGGAGATGTTTAGCGAATTGTTTCGAAATATAAATCCTAAAAATGCAGTTTTAGCTAGATTTTTCTTTTTTTAAGGAGGGGTCATGACCCCTCTGAATCCGCGGGTGCGTAAAATTCAAATATACGTAGAAAATATGAGCACGTGCATGAACTTACTACCCCGTTCACAGTCATTAAAAGTAACTCTTAGAGAACGGGATCTTTTATCCACGTGCTATTATCAGACATATATACATATATTCATGACTAATAACGATATCCTTTCACTTTAAAATTAATTACATAACCCTCAATATCACAACTCCCCTGTTTTCGCATTTATAAGTTTTACTTACGGCTTTATTTTCTTACTGTTTAATGAACTTGTTGCTTCACTCATTTTCCATTTAGCTCTGTCAGTCGTTTGTTAATATATTTATTAATAATAGGTCGAACCGCGTAAATTGACGTTTTCTTATCATTATCATCAACATGGTTATTAGTTTTCCTAAGTTATAAAATATGATTATAATTATTAAAATTGGTTATAATTATAAACTTTCTTATACTGCAAAGATTTTTAAATTTCTTATTATTAAAATTTATTTGTTTTAACTACAAATTCTTATTATTATTAATGTCAATAATAAATATTAACATTTAATTAAATTGGGTAACCCATTGGGTAAGTGGGACATCCATGCTATTTTTTTTTAACTTGGAAATATAATTGTTAAAAACATTTACTGATTATTTTAGATGTTTATAATGAACTTTTATTTATTAATAAAGTTCAAGTCAAATGTGTCGATAGGTTAAAATATTTTTGTTTAAAAAGTTTCGCATACGATTTCGAAAACGTTCTAAACTGTTCAAATAAAGAGATCAAATTTACCCAAACAACCCTAATTCACCTTATTCCTCCTATTTAAGCATGGTTTACAAAAAAAAAAAAATCACGGAAATTGTAGAAGCTTTTTCACTAATCAGGTGCTGACTTAAAATAAAAACTAACCAAGAGCCATAAAACTCGTACCTTCTTTTTTTTTTTTTTTTTTTTTGTATGTTTTGTCAGTTTTTTTTAATGTAATATTGTGTAATATAATATCATTTAGATAAAGAAAAACGCTACTGCTACGATCTTAAAAATACGAAAAGTATTTAACTTTAGTTGCGGAGAAAAAATTACGGAGAATAATTAAATAAAAACAATGAGCTAACAGATTTTCGTTCCAATTAATCCATTCGCCAATAGCAATTCACGTTTAATATTTTCGTATTACAGTACTTAACTGATAATATTTTATTCTTATCTCTCTTTATCAGGTCTCAAGGCTTCGATGAAAATATTATCAGTAACTATGAAGAATTCCTTTTTTCCCGCATTTTCTTTACTGACGGAACGTATCTTAACTTTTAGTAGTTAAACGAAAAGAAAAATTTAAAACAATAAAATAATGAAAGAATGTGCTCGTTTTACACGAAAAAATTAATACCAAATATTCAGCTTTTGAACGCACCAGTTTGGTATTTAAAACTTATCCGTCTTATTTCGATGCGATGCGTATTGAGCGAGCATTGTGAAATCATTGAAACAGTTCGCTACGTTCAATAAATATCTTATAAAAATTACTTTTTTGTTCCAAGATTAAAGAGAAAACATCAGTTGCTATTATTTGATTAAAAAAAATACATGCAGGTTCTATGGTTATTTTGATTATATAGTAGCCCCTCGTTATATCGCTCATTCGGATATATCACTTTTCCTTTGTCTCCCCCCCCAAAAAAAAACTTAGTTCGAAACCATTTTTGAAAAAATATGTAAGGTGCTCAAAAAAGGTCTCTTTTTCATTTATTTTGTCATCAATGAACAAAACGAAAGTTCTTCTATTCTTCTGAATTCGCTGAAAAGAAGCAGCAAATTCCTGTCACCCAAACTTCGGTAAGGCATCGGACTCGTGTCCGGAGGGACCCGGGTTCGATCCCAGCCGATCAAAGATCCACCGTCTTGATTAATGGTGGCTGGGAGGCGTTAAAAATGTCGTGGTCACAAAGTCCTCCAAGTGAAACGATACCTCTGGGGGTGCTGGGCCTAGGGTTTGCTCGACCCTAGGTTCTAGTTCAAAATTAAGAACAGAGCGCTCTTCAGGGCCCTATCCCGGTTAAACCACGAAGCTGTGATAGGTACGGGAGACCCTGGAGGTGTGAAATGAAATGAAATGTCACTCAAACTTGCATACTGCAGAGACAGTTTGTAAACTACTGGACATTTTCTTTTGTATTGATACAATGAGTGAAACGCATCTGGTAAGTGTCAAGAAAACACACGCCCCTTCTCTGACTGCCTTTTAGTGTAGAAAAGATTTGCTCTTGGTTGAACGAATTAGGATTTATGTATGTGCGCGTATAATTTACTTGCATGCTGGATAGAAAACTATTTTTAATGACCTCGGTTATATCGCGCTTTCGGATATATCGCGCTTTTTCTTGTCCCCCGAAAAGCGCGATATAACGAGGGGTTACTGTATATTCTCACCACGAAATGCAGTGAGGATAAAATATAGGAAAGATTTTTCATTTGACGCGAAAACAAAATCTCATAAATGAGTTTCTGAAAATATCGATTAATTTTTCGTCTAATTTATATGTGATATGTAAACGGCGATCGGCATTAAATTGTAGGAAAGTTCATACTTCTGTACATCACTTATAAGCTTTGAACTTAATATGGCAAGAAAAATCCACTATTTAATCTATAATAATAATAATAGTATTAATTATAAATAATAATAATAATAATAATAATAGAAGTAATAATTATAAATAATAACAGTTCTACTAGTAATAATTATAAATATTAAAATAGTAATAATCACATAAATTATTATACTTTTTTTTACTCTCTAATTTCTGAAAAACATTTTAGAAAAAATCTCTAGAAAACTTGAATATTTGCCTTAATTATTTCCTTTTCTAGTTGTTAATATTACTTTGCATGAAAACCCAGAGCCATTAGTAGACTCCGTTCTCTGCTGTTCTGAAAATTTAGCTAACGCATTTTCTAGCAAGCATTTCCGACATAGACGTGAGTTACAATCTAAGTAATATCATCTGCTTAAGATACACCCGAAAGATTTTTATGATTTATGTGTGGCCCACTTATTATCAACATGATCTCAACGTTGTTCAAGGGCTGGGTAATTTATGAAGTTTATTTGCATGTTTGGCCACTTCAAGCACTGCGCAGCACATTCTGGTTAATTATGCTGAGGTATCGTATACTGATTTATGGCCACTACCACTTAGTAGCTACATCCTTTCTATCGCAACTAAATTTCACTCCTTCAGCTATTAAACGCATATTTAGTGTAAATATGCTTGCAGTTCTAGTCATTAAGTTCTCAATTTTGAGTAGCTTTAGTATGCAAATAAGCTTTTATCAAATTGATGTTTGCATGTGTTAGCATCTTCGCATTTATTTGGCAATAATAGTTTTTAAATAAAGTATGTATACAGTTAAACTTTATTGATTCGAACACGCTTAAGACGAATTACTGTTAAAAAACGAACTATTTTCCGGTTTCCTTCCTTTTGCTCGTTGTTCATTGCTGTTTGGATAAAACGAACTACGGTTAAGATAAATTGAATTTAAAGATTCCTTGTAGTTTGTTTTAACGAGGTTTGGCTAGATTTGTTTCTCGCAATAATGAATTTAGGAGTTGATACGTTTATGCATTTTTTGACCAGGTTAACCCTTTATTGCATGAATTAAAAAAATATTTCGGGCTTGCTTTCTTTGTCCATATGAGTTTTTAATTACGAAGACAAAATAGATTTCCTGTTTAGCATGTTTAAAATGTATGCAGTCCTTGCTATTTGGAATTTTACGTCTTCAACTTGACTCGTACCATTTTTATCCGGTAGAAAATGTGCCGTTACATATACAAAGCTGCATTCTGCCATGGAGCAGAATACAACTTTGTATGTGATCTCTTTCCAATAACTGCTAAAATAAATTTGAGATATTTGAAGGAATGCGTTTTTCATAATAACAAAAGGAAATGCTGGAATTTGAGACTTTTTTCGTCCTTTATTTTAAGCGGAAACTAAATGAGCAAAGTTGTACAATTAAGTTAAAGTACATCAGATGACAAAAATGCAAAGGGGAAAGAAAAAAAAATCGGTGCCCTTTATCTTTTTGCGGCAGTAATGAACATTTATTGTGGCATGATATGAAGGGTTCTCATAGAATTTCGCTCATCCGTTTTTAATGTTAATTTTACATACAAGAAAATACTAGTAAAAATGACGAAATTGTCTGTTTTAGAAGTAGAAATATTCTGGATTTTACGAGAAGTGGAGTTCTAACCCAAATGACAAAAATAGTACATGATGCGCAGAGCCTTTATTTCCTTTTAAAACCGACAACATTAAAAAAAATATTCATAAGCTAATGATCATAAAGATTATAAAAATTATTCTTTTTATATGAAATACCTGTTTGACTTGAGTCGGGGTGCCTTTTTTTTCGGAAATGTTTTGTCACGTAAAAACAATTCAATATTATACGTATGATGGTTGCTTTTTTGTTTGCTGTGAAGTAAAATATATCACTGAAATTAGCGGAAGATGGCTTTTTTTTTCTGCATTTTCTATTACAATTGCTTCAAGGTATAATGAGAAAAAAATGTGTTTGTGGTTTTTTAAATAATAAAGATCACAGAATTAAAGAAGGAAAAAAATCATAATTTAGCTGAAATCTAGGAACAAAAACAATAGCTCAAGTCGGTTTTTTTTTTGCTAATTACATTCTATCCAATACCGCGCTATCTTCTAGCTCAAAAATGTGTGTTACGCGTACACTTACATGTAGGTTCAGGTGTTGACAGGTTAGCAGATGCTATACACTTTAGAATCGTTGGTTTCCAGTTCGATGAACTGAATGATTCAACGTTTTATCATTGAAAAAGCAAGCTTTGAATAAGAAAAAAGTGCTAAGTTCGACGACTATTTCTGTCAAGACAATGCATATGTATTTAGTTTGCTTTTCTGCCACTTGAAAAGCTTTTCTTTTAGTTTAATGAAGAACCAGCTCACATAGAAGACGAAATAAAAATCGGTTTAATTTAATTTTCTGCTATGTATTCTAAAATCGTACTTAAAGTGAAACATTTTATACAACAATATTTGCAGTTCGAACGTTTACAGTTTTGCTTTTATTTTTCATACGATAGTGATATTTGCAGAGTTCTTAAAAAGAAAATATTGGAAAAATTAGTTAAATTACAAATTTTTACTCATAATTAAATACGATTACTGGATTTTAATGAATTCTTAAATCAATAATAATAACAATTTCTTTCAATCAACTGATTTAGTGTTTGTTCACGAGCATATTTCTTCCTTTAAACGCTTTTCTTTTTTAATCTTTTAGAGGACACAGGTTTTTCGGTTTCAAGGAAAACCTTTTTGAATGTAGAAAAGTGTGAACTTGTTTCCAAACGCTCACACTTTTCTTAATTGAATTTGAAATTAGTTGCAGATTTGTTATTTTATTAGTTTTTTATGTGGTCACAAGTAAAAGTGGTTTTTTTATATTACAGAGAAACTGATAGTTTTAAAAAATATACACATGCTGTCTCATTTTAAGCATTTTAGAAATTGTACATCACTGTCTACATATTTATTACTTTTAAGATCACTTCTAACTCCAGTAATGACAATATTTAAGAGGTTCAATATGTTTTCAAATTCAACATGGTTATAAATTGAAATGCCATACACAGCATAAAGTAGAAAAATTCACACACATGGGTTCCTTTTATAAAACCATATACTTTCCAGAGCAAGTGTTTACGGGACTAAAAGCAAACAAGGGGAAAAAATCTCACAGCGTAGTAAAATTCCTTTTCCTACACATATTTTTACATTAAAGATTCAGAAAAAAAATTTTGAAATGCTCCAAAAATAAATTTTCATGTATTGATGCATTCTTTTGTTATGTTTCGCCCGTTTATATTTGTTTCTCCCTCGGCAGTTCAGCAACAGAATTGTTTATCCAACCATTTTGAGCTTTTCTATGTTTTAGCAAACTTTCCTTATGGGCGGTTGCGTTGTGAGCAAAGCTTACCAGAGGTCTTGTAAGAGTTCATCGCAGTAGATCTAACTTAGGGTAACCAGTCTTTGTTTTTTACTTCTTTTGTGTGTGTAAGAGAGGAAGAAAGAAGGGAAAGTATCGAAATCTAAGCTGAATTCCCCCAAGAGACTTTTAGAAGAATGAAAAGGTCCAAAAAGGGAATCACTTCCCATTTAAAGACGATTGTACGTAACATCAGTTGATGGCATTATTCCTAGATGGTGCTATTGATCGCAGCAGAAACCACCTGCTCCAATTTCTTGTGGAAGATACGAAACGATTTGCCAGACGAAGGAAAGTAATTATTAAAAGGCAAGGCCATTGAGCGACGCCGTAACTATTTCGCTCAACTTTGGCGGACTTAATGCTCTTTCTGCGTTGCCAGTCCTGGAAGAATGACAAGGTATTACCCGATCGAATCTGGGGACTTGGATCGTTACAGTGAATCATTCATAAGGATTGAATGATCCTTCTACAAGGCAACGCGGGGTGATTTTCGAAATCGAGACACGTATCAAACCATTGCCTTAGTTTTGAAACTTTTCGGAAGTTTCACGTGTAAATTAAATAGGCACATGGAATTTCGATTGGAGAATAAGGATTAAACCGTGAGAATGCCTTCGCGAAGGTTTTGAATTCCATTAATTGCGTTAAACGTTAAGTGTGAAATTTATAAGTAAATGTAAAGTTCATGGGAGTGGCTGCTTGGTGAGGATCATTTTCTTGCATATATTAGCTCCTTGGTATAAATAAGAGGGATATTCGTTCGAGCAATAGTGTATCTACATGTATTTTATTTGGGTTTATTTTAGTTGAGGTATAACCTGGAGTAGCATAGCATTTTTTTTAAAGTGAGAAACAATATTTAACAGCTTTTCATCTAAAAAATTGAAAACAAAATAAAAGATTTTTTTTTCGTGTTTTAAATATTTCTTATGTCTTGTCAGTGTTAATGAGACAAGATATTTACTGTTATCTACAGAGCTCCTGTAAACCCGGTTAGGAAAAATTAAAAATGACCACTAAAATTATTTGCCGTAATATCTTGTACTAATCCCTGTTTCTCGAATCGTATAGTAGCACGATTATCACCTGGAGTACAGTGGTGTCCTATTCGTACTCGGGAATAAACGCTAACGCTACACCAGACATTTTCTTTTTCGTTTGGTATTCAATAGTTTTATCACCCAGATGACTTAAAAATTAAAATCAATTCACTTTGTGCAGAAGATGAAGAAAAGAAAAAAACAACGTTTTAAAAGAACAAGTAGGTTAAGTTTTAAAAGAGGCATACATGTTTCGAAAGCCCTCGAGTCCATCGTCAGTGCCAAGCAAGAAATGGAAACAACAATGTATTAGGAGAGTTTAAATATAAAAATAGCAAAATTTAGGCCAATCAGGTGTCAGCATCACGCTACGTCCAATCCAAATTCGTTTTTTTTTTTTAATTAGCATTAGAAAGTAGTCTGGTGAGAAATAGCGAGTATTGCAGTACAATATAAATTTGATTTAAGAGTCCAGAAGAAAAGTTTCAACATTTAAATAATTCATGCTTTGTTACTAATTTAAATAATAACTTTTAACAAAAATGGTGCAGCTTGAGAGAAAAAATGCAATTTGTATTCACATTTTGTTACAATTTGTAAGTATAACTGCATGATCCTATGGCGTGGAGGGATGCCGGTTACCTAAAAGGCCCTTTTAATCTTCGTCTCTCTTTTAAATATTCGTTCGGGAGATATTGGACTCAATTAGAACTGCATACAATTATTAAAATAAAAATCGTTTGATTAATACTGATATAAATCGCTTTTTTGATAAATTCTTATTGGTTGTCATTTTTCAGCATAGTGCAATCTGATATTTAACTTGTCACTAGTTTGTATCACTGATGAAAATAGATTTGCATTGCTTGCTGCATGGTTACATAAATTTTTAAAAGTAGATTGAAAAAATAGTGGCAAAATTACTTTTTTCTTATAAGATCAGACTTGCCTAGTGATATTTTTCTGCTTTATATTGCGCATTTTTCTTGAAAGACCTAATAGAATAGCATACGGAAAGTAGAGGCAAAAGCTGCCACGGGGCAAAGGTTTCCATCTTCATTTGAAAAATATCGGGAAGAGGTTTTTAGAAAATTGAATATGTAGCGTGGTTTTCATTTTTCTTTTCAAGCAGTCTTTGAAGCTTCGTAGCAAATCTGACAGCACAGAGCCAGTCTATTTTTGTTACTATTGATGTTATTCTTCGCTTTCAAGTGTTTGTTGATACAATTTTTAGTCACAGATAGCTTTCAACACGTTTCCTCGTTTTTCAATGCCAAAGTCGGAAGCTCTCACCCTCTACTTTTACCTTCTCCTATGGTTTGAATTACTTGTGTACTAGAATAGTGGTAACCGGGTCCTAATCTAAAGTAAAACGAAGTAAAAACGTCCCCACAACGGTGAGGCGAAGGTTTTCGGTTCCTAGCTTTAATATTGATTTCTTACTAATGACGTAATTTCCTCGACTGACCTTGAAATTAGCACACATATTTAAGTCTGTACATATTTATTATAAAGCAAAAGCTAATGTTGAAATATTTATTTCTCATAAAGCATAAAAATGTGCTCTTTTTTAGAATTCATTTTCTTTTTTCCAAACTTTACGTCAGATGGCATAGCTGAAAATATTCAGTTATCAAATTTAAACTTAACGCCAGGGACGTCATTTCAAGTTTTTCCAGGGGGGGGGCAAAGGGTAAAAACATAATATAATTTCACCAGAAAACAACAAAAACCACGCCCACGTTTATGTAAATACATTGATTTCTCAAAGTCAAATCAATGGGCAGGGGTGGGCCTGCTTAACGCTCTTACTATTGAGGCGATATGGCCATAAAAGCTTTAAAGAGACATACAATTCCTGAGATTTTTTTTTTCTTTTTTCGATATCTCCGATCAAACAGTACGTAGTAGAAATACCAATCAAATATTATTCAACTTAAATTACCCATCATCATTCACATCCCATAACAAAGATGCGCATCTCTAAGGGTACATAATTACGTTTCTTATCGGCCGTTCGAACAACTTATCGAGTCAAAATTTTAACATTAAATCGTAGCCTTAGAAAAGTGTAATTATAATATTACGTTTCGAAATGCAACACCGCCGTCCGCGCAATCGTTCTATTTTTATTTTTTATTTTTTCCTCTTCATCTGGATAAGCGAAATAACCTCATTAATTGAATGCAGCCGTGAAACTCCTGAACACTCCCCCCCCTCCACATTACCCCTTTCCCTTTCCGAGTCTGTAGCATTACCCAGGAATGCGTAGTGCCGATGAAAAATTATCTGCCTTCGTTTTCCACGATATGAAACTTAATTTCCGGCCCCCCATAACTTATGCGCCTTTCTCGTTCGCGCTTTTCTTAAAGGCGGATCCTGGATTTTCTGCGTCGGAGAGCGCAGATGAATGCAAAAATAAATGGCACTTTTTCGAAACATTCCGTGTTCTGATTACAGTTCCTATTCAAATATTTAACTTCGCCAACATGATTTCAATCAGTTTTGATAACTTTTTCTCTTGTTTGCTTACCAGGGCGGAAAGATAGCAACAGTTCAGATGTTGACTATCTGAAGTATTAAGCCGAGGATGCTCAAAAATCGATGAAATATTTATACCTTGCCACTACTCTAATTTTGTGTGTGTGTGGGTATATATATATATATATATATATATATACAGGGTGTTCCAAGTCAACCTTCATGACCTCTAATTCCTCAAAGGTTCGTCCTAGATGTATACTTTCAATTGCAAATTTGCTCGAAATGAGGTAGAGAGTTAAAATATTGAACGTTTGAAGCGAAAAAAAAAATTAAGTCAAAAAATACGAAATCTAACTTTTTATAGGGACTCCGGGTCCCCAAACTTATATTTAGGGAAAGAATTTCCATTGAAAAATAATACTAACACAAAAAATGACATCTGTGCGATCAAAATTCGCGGAGATATTCGAGTTTTAAATGCGCAGGGCCCGTAAACAAATTAACAAAAGAAAATTTTCGCCCTGCGAGAGTAACGAGCTTTTAGATTAGGTACGATAATGAAATTTGTTTTGTCCATGTCAGAAAACATTCGCTTCTCATTGTATTCAAAAATAAATACAGATGCTACAAGACTACAAAAGATAACAAGACAAGGTAAATTAGTATACAATTTTATACAAAGGTATTAAACACACGAAATATGTAGAATCTAAGAAATAATATACATTGCGAATACATTGTTCGTAAAGCAACACCATTTCTACATACTGTTCCGTAGTGTATATCGTAACTTCAAGCCTTAACGAAATGCATCTAGTTAAGCCGATGTTATTCTGCAGTGAAGGGATTACGTTATTTCAAGCAATCACTATACAGACGGTAAATTTACATATTCGCGAATTCAGCAAGACATTTTCATTCTTTCTTATTCAATTTTTTTCGTATTTTAATTCCCATGTTAAATAAATTTTAGGTTTATTTTTTTTTTAGGAAAATAAAGAATATTTTGTTATTAAAGAACTCTGAATGGTGCGAATTTCGCATGTATATGGCCCCCAAAATCACTTAAAATAACGCTAGTGTAAAGTGGTATAAGTCATAAAGTTTCATGTTTCATTTCTCCATGGATTTTGATCGCACAAATGTCCTTTTTTTTTTGTGTGTTAGTATTATTTTTCGATTGAGATTCTTTCCCTAAATATAAGTTTGGGGGCCCGGAGCCCCTATAAAAAGTTAAATTTTTTATTTCTTAACCATTTTTTTTTCGCTTCATTTTTTTTTCCATATCTTAACTCTCCTTCTCATTTCGAGCAATTTTGCAAATGGAAGTATACATCTAGGACGAAGGTACATTATCCCGCTTCCGACGTTTTACTAGTACCTGGAAAGACAATACTGATAATGTTAAAAGAATCCGGATTTTACGTTTTTCAAGAAATCCGCTTAAAACGTTTTTGAATCAAAATCGTTTTTCATCGAGCCTCAAGCAGACCTTAAAATTATTTCTTACAAGATAAATTAGTTTCATGGTTTTTTTTAAGCCGCTCTTTCATTCTTTTTGTACGGTCCTTTGTCCTTTGGCTTCTTCTGAATTTAATTCGGAAGAAGCCCCTCTGAGAACCAGAGCTAGTGAATCTCTTCTTAAATTTATACCAGAGTCGATGCCACAATTATCGTCTATAACATCACGAATTCTCTCAATATCGGATTTAATACCAGCTTCCAACGATAGTGATGAAAAGGTGCAGATGAATATATAATGAAGGGTGTCCCCGCAGTTGTTCAAATGATACAAAACATAAAAACTCCAAACCTGTTTTTTTTTTTTTTTTTGAGAATCCCAACCAGGAAACTAATTTGAAAAACTTAGTAAAGAACATGCTTTAAATGAAATTTTAGCCTGTTAAGTTTTCTAGAGACTTATTAGTAGTACTGCAGTTATTATTTTGGTATAGAATTCTTTATGAAAATCTGGTTTACTAGAGATCCTCTAGCAGTAGGGATGCACCGATAAGCAAATTGGCTGATTACCGATTATTCGGCAGTTGATAATTGACCGATTAATCGGAGGATTATTGATAATCGGCAAAGTGGCCAATTATGGTCGATTAATTGGTTCATCCCTATCTAGCAGTACTGCATTAATTTTATTTCATTTTGCATTTGATTTCAGTTCTGTCTGACCTCCAACTAAGATGCCTGAACTTGCAACGAATAGCCTATAATCTTTAAATAGCGATTTCTTTGTCATCTATTAGTTGGCCAACGAACCAGAGAACCGATTTGCATTGTTTATATTGACCATCACTTATGTAATGCTATCTGCCGTTTCATTAACCTCTTAGTTTTCGATCTCGAGGAACAAATTTTTTTATCCATTTTGCCGCCTGACTTCAAATTTAATTGGGCATACCGTTGCACTTTGACTTTGAAAATGCTGAAGTGAAGTTTAAATTAGGTAATTTTGTCGTTGAAAGTACGAGTAAATGTGGTGAAATGATGTGATGCGCATGATTGCTCAAACATATGCGTTTTAGTTAACGTGTTTTTATTTCTTTAGAAAAAATTTTACTTACTGTAATTAAAGATATTTATTTCACATTAGACTTGTTTCACATAGTTGACCATTGCCATACCATGGGGTCAGTAACCTTAAAGGGTATTGACGTGCTTTGTAGTAACATTCAATCTAATTTTTCGTCAGCGGGATTTTTATTTCGATAGTAATAGTAATGGCTGCATTGTACTGTGAAGCAAATGCGTTTTATCTAATAATTACTGGGCTTCATCGGTTATTGTGCAAAGAGCTCAGAGAAAAGTAATAAATTAAAATAAAAGGAGTCTTCAGCATTTTTCTGGAGAGGAACTAAAATGCTTAGTTAAAAAGTAGGTCAAAAATCAAAATTTCGTGCCATATGAATGATTTGCTTTTATAAAGAACGCCTCTGAGATAAGGGGCTTTCGTGGCTCTGTGGTAGAAGATGTGTCTTCTAAGCCAGACTCCGTGGGCTCGACTCCCACTTCGTCTTGGGTGTTCTTTCCTTCATCCTCATTGAAAAATCTTTCCAATATTTGTCCAGAGGCAAGGTGCCTAGTACGCAGTCCTCTATGTGAAGCTCATTAGCTTCTAAATAAAGTAATAAAATTCTAACACAAATCCTGTAAAAGACTTCCTAACGGGAATGGAATGAAGAACGCATATGTAGCAGATTTTTTTTTTCTTTTTTCGGTAACCTTTTGTAAGAGCGGTCGTCAATGAATTTGAATGTGATTGCTACTTGTTTATCGACAGTTCAGACACCCGAAATGCCTAGAAAATACAGTAAAATAATTGCACATAAAAATAACACCTTTCAAATAAGGATGTAACGTTGAGCTTGTACATGCGTAAAGAAAAAAATTCTTACTCATAGGAACTTTGATAAAATATAATATATGACTCGATGAAACTCCATAACGTAAAAAATTCAGTCTGATGCTTTCAATTACAGTAAAAATCTTTAAAAGATTTACAAAGATTTCGCTTTTGTTAAAAAGTTAAACATATTTCTTGGCAAAAAAAAAACGAAGCTTAAAAAAATATTGAAAATTTCTAGCGTGTGAAAAAATACCATATGTAACTAGACAAATAGAACGAAAGCTGTTTAAACTAATTATAACACTTCGTTTAAGAGCTTGAGAGTTTCAAGATGATAAAAAAGCACCTTAATAGCAATTTAGAAAAGGTTCAAAAACTTTTTATTCTAACTAATGTGTTTATTTTTTGATGCGAAAAGAGAGAGGCTTGAGGCAAAATATTCATTTCCAATTTCTTACACATACACATGAGTTAAATTTATGTAAAAGATAATTATAACGTTCGAGCGTTTAAAGAAAATTTTAGCACATTTGAAATTTTTCTTTTAACTTATTTGTTGTTTTTAATGCATAGTTTGGTAATGAGTGCTTTAAACTAAAATTTATCGAATTTTGGCAGAATTTTTTGCTGACATTAGTATTAGTTTTGTTTGTTGATTTGTGCAGCAAATATATAACTTCTTTTTTCTTTGCTTTAAGAAGTGCAGAGTGTATTGCATTCTCGAAAATTTTGTCACTACATTTCGCCGTAAGTTTTAAAGTTATGAATTTCTTATGTAGGTTCTAATCGTGCACCTCTGTTTTTGGTTGTATTCCGATAAACTGAAAATTGATCTTCGCATTTTTTGATGCAAATTAATTAATGCGGCTGAAGTGATGTTATAAATTAGATATCGATTGACGACATACCGCTAAATTGTCGGCAAATTTGCCAACAAAAAAGGTAAGTCATGGTTTAGTAATGGTTTGGCTATAGTTTGCGAGGTTTCACAGAATCGAGGTTAAAATTGTCGAAAGATGTAAAAGTCTAATGTGCATTCAAAATGTTTTCTTCTAGCTTTTTTTTTTTTTTTGGCTCACACTTTGAGGCAGTATTATAAGGGGAATTAAGGGTGCTTGCTTCCTCTGGTGACTAGTTTGAATCCCAGAGGCATGCAAATCTCGCAGCTAGGACGTTTTGAAATGTTCTTAGTGTATTCGCAGAACATGCTTCAGCGATTGAAACATTCATAAAATAATGAAGATAGTATAACCACATTCATTAATGATTCGCATCTGTTGTCCATGCTTTTCCTAATAGTGTGTGCTAGCTTACTACGCAACCGCAGAGATAGTGAAATTTTTGCATTAGTGGATCTCAAGCTGCGAAAAACGTTCGTTTAGTATTATTGTGGAATTCTGTCTATTAATTCAAAAATTACTTTAAAAGCTATTTTTCTTTCAGAATAAATAGTATTATGTGCTTAATTTTTTTAAATTTTGCTTATGTAATGAAAAATATAGGAATCAGTTCGTTTATAAGATCACTTTAGATACTTAAATTTAAGTAACTCTCTGAAATTGCCGGAAATATCATGTTACTAATTGTGTCAATTTTTTCCTTCTATTTTTAATTACTCGCTCTGTAACACGAGTATGATGCTATCTGTTTTTTTCTTATTTTTTTTATGAAATTAGAACGGAAGATCGTCGTTATAAACTCATTTTGTAAGTATTAAATGATTAAATCAAAGGAGTTAAAAAAACACGTGCTTCAGCTAACTATTGTTCCCCTAAAAGTTAACTCACAGCTAAGTAAAATAAATAAATAAGTTTTCAGTGTCGATAAACGAAAAAACAACTTGTTTTTACTTTTTCTTTCTTTCATGATTAAAAAATTTAATTTATTTCTTAATCACATTTCTCAAATTCATCTCTTCAGTTTTCTAAAAAAGGAAAGAACCTGAAAA
The DNA here is from genome assembly GCA_038373865.1 of Uloborus plumipes. Classification (NCBI taxonomy): domain Eukaryota; kingdom Metazoa; phylum Arthropoda; class Arachnida; order Araneae; family Uloboridae; genus Uloborus; species Uloborus plumipes. Next base: position 45,265 of record JAXGGA010000305.1, read on the forward strand.
ATACGTGCCGAAGATAAATTCGCCAAGAAGGTTACCCACTTTAGTATAGAAAGGAGATTTGTCAGTTCGGGTGCGACCTAGTAACATAAACACGTGCTCCAACTAACTTTTGTTCCACTAAATGTTGGCTCGCAGCTGAGTAAAAGGAAAAGTTCGGAGAGAGCAGCAATAAAAGCAAGAAACAACTTTTACTCTGTCATTAGTGATTCACTATTCTCCGAACAACCAGTTAGAATTTCTGCGTTTAGATTCTTTTTTGCGCTTTTGATGAACAAAACTAAATAAGAAGTTTCCACAGAGGCCAAATGTAATGATATTGTTTTTTTATTGCTAGTTTGTTGACATTTGGTAAATGAAGTAATCTTGTTTCTGTAACTTGAGTAGCCAATTATTTCACTTAGTGTAATCATTGACGTACGTTATGAATCTTGCGTTAATGTTGCGTTACGGATTAAATTTTTAGTTGTTTGGTTGTTTTTTTTTTTCCTTTAGGCTTTCTTTTTTTCGTAACAGTTTAGATTTAGTGCTTTTAGAAGTTTTATAGAGTCTGTTGGGATTTATTTAACTTTCATTTTTGGCATTTAATAAATTTCAGATATTTTAAAGATTTTTTGATTGTTGAGTTAGAGATTTTTTTTCCCGTTGAAGTATTGATTTCTTGGAACAAAGTAGATTTGAGTATTTTCGCACTTTAATATTAATTATTTTTATTTGTAATAGTTTAAAGAAGCTGAAAAATACTGTATTGTTTGGACAACGAAGAGCAATTATTTGTTCTACGATTTGCAGAACGTTTAATTCGTCCGATTAAACAATTTTAACCCCAAAGAAGGTGAAAGAAACTTCAGTGATGTTTGCGAGCTTTGAAATTGTTAAAATTGTTGATAATCTTCTAATTCCCGCAGAATTGTAGCTCCCATTACAAATTTTGTAGATTTTTACAATTATGTAATGGAAAAATAGTTGTATCATTTTCTCTCCGGGGAAGAAATCAAAAATTAAATAATAACGAATTGAAAAATGTCTGAATATAGAAACTTTCCTAATATCGGATAACTGAACTTAAGGTTTAATAATGTTGTATAAAAAGAAAATCATTTTATTTAAATGGTATTTTATATTTTATGTTTTTTTTTCCATTATTGGAGTATGTAGATTAAGCAGGTTGATAAATTGAGAGGCAAGGTGATGTATACATGTTATTAATTTCTTAAAATATCAAGCCTTAAACTAGGCATTTAGAGCTGTGATATAGTCTTGCACATTTAACCAAAAATGCCGTCAGAGTACTGCTGATTTTAAGTTATTTATTTTTCTTTTCTTTATTGTACAAGCAAATTTTGTAGTAAACAATAAATTAGTTTAGAAATTGTATAGTTCTCTGTAAAAAGAACTATTTTTATTTTATTTTTGCATTAAGAACAACTAAGTATTTTAAGCAAATAACCAAATAAAATAAGTTTGTTTTTTATGATAATTTCGTTATTTTGAAAAACGTATAAGCACACAGGTATTTTTCAATTAAATTAGTTTTAATATTTCAACTTAATAGAATATTTAAGCCTTCTTTTATTTATTTTGTATCAATGTTTTGTTTAAATTTATTTCTTTGTTTTTCAAAAAAAAAAGTGCTATCAAACATATTTATACAAAGTCACTTCTTGTTCTGAGGGAACTAATATTTGTTTCACCTTTTTCCTAGGATAACTAAGTTTCTTAGGTAAATTGTGTTAAATATTTATGCGTGGAATTAGCGGTGTTATTATGAAACAGGTACCCTTTATCAACAACTTATTCAAAAACTCAGACTCATTCAGTGTCCATCACACGTTCAGATTCAATTATTTTTGGCGACACTCGACAACCTTCTTTCATGTGACACTACTATCGACGAAGGTCATTGCCATGATAATTTTGTTGCCCAGTTTCTCCACTAGATGAAGGTACATGAAATAGTGCTTTTCGGTGCGAAACTGCACTAAGAATTGAATTGTGCCAAGAGATACTGCATGATAATCGAGTACTTGAAGGATCTTTTACATGCCGCATAATCATATGACAATAAGTCATTGTTGCGCTTTGGATTTTTCTCAGTTTGAAAACATTAGTTTATGAAAAAGATTTACTGATACAGTGTGATTATTAATGCTGCGCATTATAAAATATATTGAAAAAGGGAATTATAGAAAACATTAATTTCAAAAAATGTCCTATCTAAACTCGGAGAAGAAGAATCTGTACTGATTTTTTACCAGCATTTTTTAAGATAAAAAGGCAATAACAACATTATTCCTGTGTATTAGAAGGAATGCTTCCTTCCTCTCTTATTAATAGAATGCTAATGGAAACCATAAGCTAGCCTTATTCCGTACCTTAGCTTGCTTCATCAGCTCTTACATCCTGTGTTATTTTTGCGGGGCGCAATAATGAGAACACCATATATTTTTAGAAAGAATCTCTTTTCATAAACACCTACCATTGACGTTTTTACAGCAAAGTCTTCATTTATCCATCAACGAGCCCTGCATATTTCTTCTTTTAAGGTCCATTCTTTCGGCAGGATATATGAGATTTTTCTTTCATGTGAAAATAACGGGGAATTTTTACATTGATGAAAAATAGGTACGCTTAGTAATATTCATATTTATAAGCTGTAGTTTTATTCAGAGAAATTTTTCGTCAGGAGAATAAAAGGTTTGAAATAATCTGTCACTTTGAAATAATTGTTTTAGAAATATAACTCAAACCCAAACTATACTTCAAAATTTATTTTCATGGATGCTTTTGTAAATATCAAAAAGAAAATAGTGCTCTAAATATTAATGAGCTCAATAGGAAAAATTGTTGATGTAGCTCTTTTTTTATGTATAAATAACCGTTAAAGATTTAAAGCCACTTTCAACTGTTTTCAGTATTTGTTAAAAATACACGATAATATTTTTAAAAATAATCGTTGATAACAACAATAATATAAAAGCTTAAATCGAGAAAATAAAAACATAACCTAACAGAAAAGTTGTTTCTAAAGCCAAAAAAATTGTGGATAGCGCGGCCAACGTATATTTAGAAACTCCTGTGCAGTTTGTTTAAATGATTATAACTTAATTCGTTTAGACACATCACATATGTACAACGCGGACATGTTGTGGTATAAAAAGTTGCTAAGTTCTGCAAGTGTTTTTTAAACTGATTTAAAAGCTGAAAATCTAATTCTTTGAAGTAAAATTTTTAATTGTGTGAAACGGCAGTTGATGAGCTATCACTTTACTGATGGCAACAAAAAGGGTTCTTTATAACAATAAAGTGAATTAATGGTTCTTTTTTCATAACAAAATATCGTCGTTTATATACTATTTTGTGTTGGATAATAAGCATTGACGCTTTCCAATTTAATTTTAGGTTTTTATTTTTTGTATGGTACTTTTTGTTAACAAAATAACAAATATACCTATGATTTAATACTTTTATCAATAAAATTTACATTTTATGAGGAATTAAATGTATTCCTTCATTTATTCAATGAACAATTAGATACATTAGTATGGTTAATTGGAAATATTAAAGAAAATGGATATTGTTCTCTAACGTGAAGAATCTAGTTTTTGAATTGATTCGAGTAGCCTTTTCCTTTCGCTGCATCATTTACAATAGAACAAATGTTTTTTTATTATTATTATTTAAATAAATTTGGTGCATTTTATGTTACATGCTGCAGTATACTATAGCCATACTCTATATATTCGTTTAAGGGCAGAGGATGTTATTTATGCGTTGTGGCCTTATGTCTTTGTTCTCTTTCTTACGTTCACGTAATAAGAGAATATTTGGAAGAAGAGGAAAAGACCAAATATTCTAGAATAACCGCTACTCCCAGACATGTAACTTTATTTGAGTTTCTGATTGGGACGATGGAAAAGGGGGGAAAAGAACTTATCTACAAAGTGAGGGAAGAGGGGAAGATATCAGAGAAAGCGGGGAGAAGCTAACGAAGAGAATAAGAGCATAGGGTGGGCAGCTGAAGATGTTATCTCTGTATCCAGTGCTGCAGATGAAAGTTGTGGTAGTTACAAAAAAAAGTAACCCACTACTGCTCACCGTAACTCTAAGTTGGCATCAAATTTCATTGGTGTTTTTCCCTCCAGGGGCGTTAATCCCAATCACAGAAAATGCTATTTTGAAAGCATAAAATAAGTAAATCATAAATAATAGTTTGAATTTCGACTTCTGGAATTCAAATTATGTTTTTTTGCAATGACAAATTGTGGTATGTGTTTATGTGTGTTTGTATGCATGTGTAGTGGTGTGTGTGTATGTGCGTATAGGACATGCACGCCTCCACCATGAGGGCTGGAGGCCGATGACCTGTAGCAGGGACTGTTGGACATCATGAAAGGTGGAACATAGTCCACCCAACGGATGACAGTAAGGAACCATACGGCAAACAATGGGTGAAAATATAAAACAACTAGTAATTCGTCATTTCTCACTAAAAATAAAAATAAATAAATATAAAACACAAAACTTCACCTTATATGCGTTACATACATAACTCTTGAACATTCTCGGGTAAAATTTTTTTAAACAGAAATATAATTTCGGCAGTAGAGAGTTGTGAAGTAGCTCAGTAACTGTCAAACTCAAAGAATCCGCACACAGTCATAACCAATAGAATTTTTAATTATTTCGCTTTGAGCGTTAATCATGAAATAATTTAGCGGGAAATTCTTTAGTGATTTTTGGCTTTCCTGAAAACTTCAAAAATATAAGACACGTACCCTTCTTGTGCCCAGGCCTTCAGTTAAAGTCAATGTAACTACAAGGGCTTGATAACAGAACCAAATTGTTGATTAATAAGTTCAAGGTAAAGCAGCTAGTTAATTTCAATTTCCGCAATCAGCCAAAACGCTTACGTAGACGTTGAACTAGTTTGTCCTTACTCTACGTAAAAACTAATTACCTAAATAAACAAAAAAAAAGTCTGCCCAATGAGTAAAAATTATAACAAATTATTAATTAGGAATTTATAGAAAAAACTCCTTTATTCTTAAGCTGCTCTTTTAATGATGTTGAATCCCCCCCTTCCAACTAACCTTAGAAAATAATTATCTAGCACACATACGTCCCATAACACATACTCACGAAGTAATCTGAACGTCATCTAATCTTTAAAAGGCGGGAAGTAAGGTTGCATTAGTATGAGGTGGTATAGTGCTTTTCGTTGTGAGTATAACGTAAATATATATTATATTCTGTGTTTTATAATTCGAGTGCGTTAATTATGTGCATTTTAAACTCGATGAAAAGTTTCAAAAACCTTGAAAGAAACTCAAAATAAATTTCAAATGCAATAAATTCTGAGGAAATGCAACTGTCCTTATTCCTATTTCTCAAAATATCTCTTTTGTGGTTCAGTTTTAACGATGTCATTATAGGAATTTTATTTAATATGCTCAAAGTATATATAAGGAAAGTATCTCACAGGCTCCCCATACATAATTTCAAGAATATGACCCTTGACGAAACGGGAGAAAATCCGTATTTTTAGAATACCGGTTTTCCACTTTGAAGATACCGAAATTCTGATAAATTCTCTTGTCAGCATTTCTTTTTATCTCTCCTGTCACTCCCTTTTCTGCCTTTAGGCGAAATCTCCTTCACTCCAAGTCTCAACTTCTTTCGCTCCTGCTTAGCGAAAAGATGGTGGGGAGAATTATCCTGTTCTAGCGAATTTAGCATTATGTGACACCATAATGGATAAAGAGCAGTTTAAGGATCACTGGTATTAAATGGATTTCCCCCCATACATTACCTATACTTGAATGATAGCTGACGTACTATAACTTAAGTGACCTCCCCTTTTGAGCGGGTGATAATATTGCGGCACAGATATGTAAAATAAGTGATATAATAAATGGTTTGCTCTGTCTAAAAATAAATCTAGTGATTCTTGTTGAGAAGTAAAATAAATTTTGTGAAAACTGCTTAAATAGATAATATTTGTATCGGTGTATTAATTAATTGTTAAGGTGTAAAATCCTATAAGCCAATGTATATATACAACATCGTCAATGCATTAGTAGCTGAAATAAGAATTATGTGTATGTCAATAGCTCGCTGAACGGCATGTACCGCTTTAATGGAAATATGGTAAGATGTTTGAAATTTTTTTGCCATGATAAAATTCAGTAACTAATAAGTCAGCAGTATCAAGCCATCCACTGCGTACTAATGCGCATTTATAGACATGTTGCAAATTATTTAAATATACCTAAATTTTTTTTATATATTTGATATTCTTTTTTCCCCTCAATGCAACAGCGTTTGCTGCATTATCCTAAAGTTATACAGAAACCGTGCAAGAGATGTGAAAACAAGACATTTAAAAAATAACACAAAACTACACAACAGCAAAATAAAACTAAGAAATCATGTAAACAAATTATTTGCTATTATAAATTTGGGCAATACCGTAAGAAAATGGGACATTTATGGAAATAATTTTCGAAGCTTAAATTGAGTTCTATTTTAAATTTCTTAGATAGGGATTCAAGTGAAACAGCACTGCGATCGCTTCGAACTGCAATCGCTACTGGAAGTGAATTACATTATCATCAAATTAAATTGGCATGACGTAACTACGGGTGGAGCCAATAAGAGCTCACAAGCACTCAGCGATCTCCTCTTATTCGCCAAGTAGGCTGTGACGTTTTATCTAGCTCGTTTTTCATAGACAAACGTCACGCTGACGTCACGATGTTTTTATCGAGAAACGTTCTAATGTAATTCATTTCCAGTCGCGATTGTAATTTGCGATTGCCTGTTTCACTTGAATCCCTGCCTTAATCTCGTTGTAAGAAGCAATTGTTTCAAATGCAATCGCTATAATAAAATGAACCTGCTGTTGCAGTACGGCTTGCGGAGCGCATGTTGCATAAAATAAGCCTAAACAATAATAATTAAAAAGAAAACTGAGATACGGCGATCCAAGTATTGTCAAAATTTGTTACATGTAATTTAATCATATTTTAAATTATTAAGAAAATTAATGCTTATATTCCCACACTGAATTTAACTAGTAAACAATATATACCTTAAAAATCAACCTCAAGTTTAAACCAGCTACTAGAAATCACTGAAATTTTAAGCAAAACACTTCTGCGGTAACAGACGCATGAATAGTTGCACATAACACCCTGAAAATAATTAAACTATGTTAAATACTTGCTTACATGAACTTTATTAGGAACGTGAACTTAACTTCTACATAATGATGTTATATTTTGAAGATTTCGAAAAATAATATTAAAGCATAGACACACTTTTTAACTCCAGTCTGCTTTTTAACTCAGATTTATCTTACAAGATACTTCTGTTTCCGAAAATATTAATTTGTAAATCATTTTAAAAATATAAAGTATAAAGTTTGCTGTAGCACAGAAGTGAAATTCAAATAACACGTTAACTAAGCGTGTCTTGCCCAGAAAGCTTCAATAAACAATTTAAAGTATGATCAAAAATAAAATCGTAATTAACCTAACATGAAAAGTTTTAAAAGTAACAACACTCAAAATAAATAAATAAATAAATAAATAAATAAAATAAAAAACTGGTAGCAGATTTATTTAATTTCAAATTTTACAATTTTTTAAACTTTTTTTTAAACATTGTTGTTAATCCTTGGTTTTGATTTATTTACTACTAAATAGTAAAACATACTAAAACACTTTGTACAAACACATAACGTAAATCTAAAAAAAATGGTTTTTAAATTATTTTTAGCACTAATTATTAATTAAATAATTTGTTTTTCATCTTTGTCATTCTTTCATGTTAAATGTTACTGGTAAGTCTTTCACTCAGAATTGTTCTCCAGTAGTAGATCTCGTTTATGTCGAAACTGCCTGAATGACGTAACACATTCTCCCCAAAAAAGTAATCCAAAATATACAACAAACAAGTATATGCTGACCAAAAACATAAATAAGAAAACACAACTACAATTTAGAGTAGTTTTCTTTTAAATGCTTACCGAGCTACCCTATAAAGCTTCAGCTGATACTACTCAGACAATATTTACGAAACAAGTAGAAAAAAAGAACGAAATGTTTCGAGACTTTCCAAAAATCCTCGCAAGAGATATCGGCTCGAAAGTAGGATCAATAAAAAAAGCTATTCCGAAAACTGGAGTTTTCAGATTGCAACATTCTTCTCTTCGGATACGTCTTTTTTGACCACTACGAGGAAATAATTACAATGAAACTGCAATGATAGGTACTGCAATGAAAGCGGAATACTATACAAGATGGGAAAAGTGAAGTTTTGAGCACAATTTTTGAGCTTTAGGGAAAAGTAGTGCTTAAATGGTGCCGTAAGAAGTTTAGATAAGGAAATATAACCATCAATGCTTTCCTGATTGCGACAGCATTTCAGCTTTTGAAGAAAAAATATCTTTCTACTGGGTTTAAAACTTTTATATTGGCACAACAAGTTCTTTTAGTTTTGTGTTTAGGTGTTTTTTAAATAGTTAAAAAATTATAAGCGCCGAAATATACTTCTGAAGATGTTTAAAAAAAGAAATATATATATATATATATATATATATACATATATATATTTTTTTTCGGACAGCAACTTATTTATATTCGATAATTTATAAAATAAATTTGAATTTAGGGGACTTGTGCTGCCTATTGGAAGTTCAAAGAAAACCTTAACTATAAGGTTCAGAAAAGTGGAAACCAGAACCGGGTTTACATTTTTCAAAACGACGCTACATGAATACTTAGAAAAGTAATTTGTAAGTTTTTTTTTTTTTTTTAAATCGACATATGTGCGATTCATAAATATGTATGTGTGATACTTTCAAACGGTGTTTCAAATTTCTGCAATCGTGATTTTTTTTTCGTGATTTTTAATATGTGAAATTATTAACTTGTTAGTAAACTATTATGAAATCTTCCACCTATTAACCATTTGATGTAAAAAAAAGATGAGTTTGCGGACAAAAGACCCTTTATTTGACGTTTTAACGAAATTATGACGTTGTCACAAAAAAAGAAAAAACTTTGAAGAATTATCTACAAAATGGTGGTTCACTTTGAATGTTGATAAAAATTACAAAATAATACGAAGTGCATGGCTATGTATATATGTTTGCTTTTGCTCCTGCACTCTCCGTTCAAAGATAATATGCAACCGAGCTTTAGGCGCGAAATTTTGCTATTTCTCCCAGTCTGATGCATGAAAGCTGGAAAATCTAGCACTAAATTATTCTGGTTTTCATTCATACAAGATACTGGGGTTGAAGATCTGGGATGTACTATACGCAGACTAGATGGACAAGATGTAAACAAAGAAGAGCGCCAGTTGGCGACGTCCATCACGTGTTTGGCTTGAACAAGAACAAATTGGTGCCAATTCGGCGGTCGCGAATTCTATTGCTTTTTTTTATTATTATTATTCCAGAGAAAATCCCCAAAAGTGGCATAGTGGCAAACTTTCTGGCAACCTGTTTGTTTACTTTTGGTTTATCGTTTTCGTGAACAGAGTGAGTGTAGTTAATTTTAGAATGTTTCATCAATTGTAAAAATTAATTATTGTTTCTTTTTATTTATTATTAAACAAAAACAGGAATTAAGCACTACCGCTTACAATCTCAAAGTATAAATTTTGTGATTTTTACGCATATACCATCTCTGTCTGTGGAGGAATAATTAGAATTAGGGCACAGATTAATCACAAAAAGTACTGATGCGATCCAGTGGCTACTTAAGCTGCTAATGCATCTATCTAGTCTTTTTTAAGGAAGAAGTTCGATAACAGTTGGGTGTATGCATGTGAAATCTTTCAATGTGAACTCGAGATTTGAGGAGGACATTAAGCTTCAACTGGTTATAGAGATTTCTCCACTCTTTCTGACACAGGATAAAAAAAAATATCTTTGCCAAAGCAGCCATCTTTTTTTTTCTTTTATTTTTATATTTTTTTCGAGGAAAACGAGGAAGCGATATTTCATTTCTCGTGTTATTTTTCAGTTCTTTTCAAACTCTTTTCTAAGAGAGGAAAAAAGTTTCAGCGATGGTTCATTCATCAATCTTTTTTGCGGCATGATAATTTTCTGCATAACGCTTCGCCAAGTCTGAAGTCGGTGGAAGAGATTAGCCTTGGCTCTCCTAAAGCCATGTATTGAATGGGAAGATGTATAAAATGAGCCAATCATTTTCGCTTCTTGGCTGTAACAATCTGGCATCAAACATAAGATCAAGACTTAATAATAAAAGTCATTATATCCTAAGTAATAAAAGCTCATCTAACTAGCATTAACATAATTTGTTAAATTAATTTGACATTATTTTTTTTCTTTTGTCTTCATATCTTCCAACACGGAGAATTTTAGAATTGTTGGGTAAAACTAAAAAACAAACTGGAAAATGACTGTTTTCCCATTTCTTAAATTTTGCATTGATATCGAATAGTGCATAAGACGAAGATATGTCATATGTATACATAGTTGTATTCATTTATGTAAATCATTTTTCATTGACTAATGCACACAAATTACGTCGTAATAAAATTCTTAACTGATAGACAAAATAACACAAACAGAAACTGCAAGTGGATTCAATTATAAACTTAGTTTATATATGTAATTGGAAAACTATGAATGATTTTATATTTTCTGTGTATATTTACATATTTCGAAGCACTTAAAAGATGATGGAACTACAAAGAATATATGTCTGGTGGTTCATAAGGCCAAGTCACCAGAAAAGAAAAATAATACCTGACCAACATATCTGCAGTAGTGTATCTATACAGTAGTATGTTTTCATAGCATACGTAACGAGCGTATCAATTGTGCGTGATCATTATTTAAACTCGCTAGGCGGAACAGAGGTTCCAAGCAAGTTTAGGTCCTTATTCTCAGTAAGAGGAGTAGTAGAAGCGTAACCATGGGTTAGACTAATTTGTAGAGTTTAGAGAATAAGCCGTGAAAAAGTTTTAACCTGTAGTAAAACCCGTAATTAACCCGAACAACAAAGGGTTAAAGGTGATTTGGTTAAAGAAATCATTAAATCATCATGATGGTATTAACTCGTATTAGCAGCTCACATGATCGTGTTGAAACGTGGACAAATGAATCTCTCACTTGCGAGGATTCTTCAACCGTTTTGTTATTTGCGACGATTCCTTCCTTAATGGACCCGACACTTATTTCGCAACTCTTTCCAATTCTTTTCAACTTTTACGAAATTTCACATGATTTGACGAGAAGTTTAATCGAAAAAAAATCTCCGAGTGTTAAGATGCATTACTGAGAGTGTAATTGTTATATTTTTCAACCTAATGATTAGCCTTTTTGATAAATAATTAAACGCATTACTCATCCCTTGCTTATCAGGTGTAAAAAGTGTTTTTAGTCTAAATGTGCTTAAAATTTGTACAAACAGCGCACAATCCTGTTCCTAAGTATTATACTAATAAGATACATTGTCAGTGTATACACTGACACTAACTAGCTTAAAACGTAGAGCAAAAAATGAAGCGATCAGTGAGTAAACCAGCTCAATCCATTTTTACTTATTAACTTACAGTAGTTGCAGACTAAAAATATTTCTTGCTCTGTCCACTTCATTTTTCAAAAATGTATATACCTTTTTTTTATGCAAAAATATTCGTTGTGCAACTTCATTTTCGTTTCCTTTTTTTAATTGAGAGAATCGCCAATTAAAATTCGCTTTTCTACAGATAAAAATAATTTGTATTGAGCTGGGTTTGATACCGAATGTCTCATATAAAAATAAAATGCAATAACCATGTCTCGTTAGCACCTCCGTAAGGCAAAATCCCAATCATTTTACCGTTTTTGACGATTAGTTGGCTTCTAAAATTAAATTAAGAAATTAACCAATTAAAAATTTAATTTACACTGCTTAGCTCCATCGCCATATAACGCTATCGCTGCAAGCCGCTAGGTAATAATGTCTTTCGTATTATTACCATATATGGGCAGTTCCAGGGAGTTCACTTTTTGATACAAATACGATAGGCATTTATTATTATGGCGGTGTTGGTCTCATATGACTACCACGTATGAAGTGCATATATGATTATAATTGAAGGTACAACTGGATAAAGGGGACACGTGACATTTTTAAAAATTTCTAGAAAAGACTTTCAAAAAAAAAATGTTATGTTATTTTTTTAATGAATTTTTCTCAACGGTTAAAACGGGGTCATATTCTTAGTTTCCAACTATTTATGTGACTAAGGGAACATGATACTGATGGACTTATCACCTTCATCCCTGGCAAAAAATAAGTTTTAAAAATTGTCACATCACCTTTATCTACTTGCCCCTTCAATTATCCACACCTCAATGGTGTTTGAACTAATAAAACTTTAAACTTGAAGCATTCGGTGTGACAGTGTGCTGTTATGTGCATATTGTTACAGCTCAGTAGTTTATACGGTAAAATACAAAAATCAATCAAAATCATAGTTTGGAACTGTCCGCTACATAATGTTAAATTACTTATAGATATTTTAGAAAATTCCTGAGGTCTCTCTAAGGTATAGTTGAGTTAAAAGTATCATCATTGTATTTTTAAGATTTTGCATTATCTAGTAAAGTTAAGCAAATAAATCTGCAGCATTTTTTATCGGTTTTATTTATCTGTCCTAACTTAAAATATTTTTATGTGCTGGTCTGCAAAGACATTGTCATTTCGACAATAGGCTCAACAAAACCGACAACAAGCTAATCGGTTCATGTATGTTTCTTTGTTTTGCTATTTCTAGAAGAATCACAAAAACAATTGAAACATTAAGCGTATGCTGTTGAATTGTTAATTTTTCTTTGTTCTTTTTTTCGGGAAATCCGTGTTTTCAATATAAATTGTTCGGGAAAAACGGTTTTCTTTCCCGAAGACTCTGCCCTTTATTCACGCGATAGTTTCTTTTTAAGACTAAACAAAAGGAGCCGACAATAGCTCACAACCAAAGGTATCTATTGTACTTGTATGAGGTTTTTTTCACTGGGTTATTGGTAGACACATCCAAAAACTACTTAAGACAAAAGTAAAGTAAAGAAAGGTTTTTTTTTTTCATGTATTTCAATGCAAAGAAACCTTTTGGGCATAAAAGATTTATCTTAAAAAAGAGAAAGGTTGTACTGGAGGCATTTATAGAATTCTATACAATTCTTGAAAAATCTATAATTACTTTAAAGTACTTGAAATTTAAAAACTAATGAAATGATCTTAGTTTTTTCTCAAAGATTTAAGGATTTAAAAATGAAAAGGTTTTTTCTTCATGTTATTGATAGAAAGGGGGGTTGGGCGGAATCTTTAATAATTCTTTATACTTAAAGAGGAATTATCTCGGAGAATGTTATTTATTGTGCTTATTTATTTATTTATTATTTATTATTTATTTTTATTTTTATTTATTTATTTTTTTTTTTTTTGCATGTTATGTTAGCTTTTTGTTTTTCGTTTCTTTTTGAACTAAATAGGGTTCTCAAACCTAGAACGAGCCTAGAAGAATATTTGCAACATTTACTCATTCTTATGTGATACATTTGTCTTCGATTAAAATATCCATTATAATTGGCTTCAATTAGAAGTAAGGAAAATTTTACTACCTTGAAAACTACAGAAGAATATGAAAACAAATTTGCGAATGACAGCACTAATACCAAGCTACTTACTCTTAAACATATTTTGTAACATAGGCTATATAATATATACTAATTTCAAGATTTTTAGGAAGCTATAAAATAAATCCGTTAATCAGGTTAGATTTAAAAAAAAAAAAAGTTGTTTCAATGAACGTCTTTCTTATTTTATTGATGATTTTTGGCATTGAACTACACACCAATTGCGAACACTGGATGGCTTAAATCTGTAATAGTAGTTTTAATCGCTCAGATTTTGATTTTATAGATCTGAAAAGTGTTTATCAAAGTTTATCCATTCTTCTGTAAAACCTTTAATTATAGCTAGCTCGAATCATATTTTTCCGCTTCAACTGCCTAGAAAATTTTACTGATAAATGTGAAACAAATTGAGAGAATTTCAGTTTTGAAAAATTTAGTAGATAATAAATTCGATAGCTTATAGTAAAATACTTTTGTGAATTATCAATATTTTACATGTTGGTGGTGACGAATAAGATCTGCAAAAGTAGGCAGACGGATTATCACTAAATTAAGGATAATCTCGAGATTTTTTTTGTCTGATATATTTAAAGGGCTCGAGACATCATTTAACTCTGTGATCGTTTTAAAATGTATAGAATAATATTATATTATTTACAGAAGGGGGGGGGGGGTATTTCAAAAGTATTTCAAAGTTTGAACTTTGGTATTTCAGTGTATTTTGCAATCCTTAATAAGAGAGACTGTTTCTTCCGAAAATTATCTAAAACTTCAGCAGTCGCTCATTTTGGTGGTGATTTTTGTGAAGGTATATTAATTTCAAACTTTCTCCAGTGAGAATTCCAATTCATCTACTTTTGTGCTTTCATATTACTGAATAAACGTGTTTCGGCGTTACAAGGAGCGCCTTTTTCAATCCAAAGAAAAATGAGCTCATGGATGAAAAGATCCAACAAAAGTCTGTCATTTTGTCCGTAAGCATTTCAAAAAGGAGTTCCTTGTAATGGCAAAACACTTGTATGCAGTAATCTGTAAGCTTGTTTGAAAGAGAACGTAGTAATTTGTAATTTTACTTCAAAATCCTACATGTTAAAAGACTTGAAACTTTGCATTGGCTATTATCACCAGTGTAATTTAATGGTTTGCTACAACGCCATTTTTGATTTAAAGCTCAAAAAGCCTGAAGCAGCCCGTAAAAGTTCTCTCTATTTTTAATAATTAGTTCAAAAATAAAATTGAGTTTCCTGTCATGCACTAAATGCTAATTTTAAATGATATTATAAATAAATTTCAGGAAATTAAATTGTGCTCGTGTATTCATTTACTGGTTGACACCTTACTTACAGAAAATGAGAGCTGCTGTTAGAAGTCAGTTTTGAAATTTTTTTCTCAAGCATTTTAGTTATTTTAATAAAAATCGCAATTCAATTTAATCGATTACAACAAAAGAAAGAAACAGTTGCCATTAGTAATAACATACTTTGAATTCTCTCGAACGTAGTGCTGAGAATTAGGTTACCACTAACGACTAAATTCAGTTCTCCGCTAATGTAAAAGAGAAGCTCATCAATAATTCTCAAAGTTAATTAACATTGGGTTCCGGAAGCTAAACCCAGTGAAACAGTTTTTTCTTTGAGTAGAATGTGTACTAATGTCCTAGTTTAGGACGATATCCCCGCAATACATTAAGTTAAGATTCAAATGCAATTTCGGCTTTGAAAATTGAATACTTGCAAAGAAAGCTAACGTGTTTAACCGCTCCATTGATCATTTTTTATTTTATTTTTTTTTTAATCGCATTCTGTCATTTCTGCCATCGAATAAAATCGCAAAAGTGTACGAACGTGCAAAGCAATTGCGAACACTCATTCTAACCTTCATAGGGAAATGATGGCCCGCACATAGAACGTCATTTCCGCTGCCGAATTGAACAGAAATCCAACTCGGCACGAAATTATTTTGTTGGTATGTATCCCTTTTCTTGTGCATTTTCCTCGCTTTGTAATTTGGAGGTTTTGCAAATACCATTGAGTTATGAAGATGGATAGATGGTTGAATGACTATCAAGGCCGCCGGGAGGGGAGGATCGTTAGTGGCTAGACCGCTACTGCCGATACGGCACACTGACTTCATTCAAAAGGGTATGAAGTCTGTATAATTGTAAGGCCTCGTTATTACAGTTTTTTTGCACATAAATGGTTTATATTTAGCTTTTATATAAGTAAGGCGTGTAAATATAAACCTATTGTTGTGGCTTTTCTATTTTTATTTATTTATTGTTACTTTATATCTATGTAATATTTCCACTGCAATCTTGAGTAAAAAAGAAATATGTGCTGAAAATTCAATGTAATGTCACTGAATTTTACTTACGGAGCTTACAACTGGTTTAATCAGTATCATTTAACTGTATAAGCAGCATAAAGGGTTCAAAATAATCGATTATTACTCGTATTTTGCGAATAAAAATTCCAGTTTGTTTCCAAAATTATTTTTAACGTATCATGCTCGTCTTTTCGATGTTTCGATTTCACAATTTCGCTGTATTATGGTGAAAGGATTAATTTCAGCTGAGGATAATTAGTTCTTTTTCATGAGCCTCAAAAGCCCGGAAAATTATTAACTCTGATTAACGATATATATGGGCGCAGTACTTCTTCGTAAAAGGTACTTGGCGCAATTTTGTGGGGCGATTTTTATTTATTTTTGGCTATTGTAAGCTAAAAATTTTATGGTTGGCGATATTACACAGCTTCCATTTAAATTCTAAAACTGTCATACTTATAGATATCGCCAATGGCTTTGAGGACTTTTTTTTCTGTTGTCGACAAAGGTAGTCGTCAAACCAAGTGACGTACTTTTAACGGAAAAGTACTATATCTAGGCATAAAACTCAGCAATAATTTTTTCCCCTAAAAATATTGTAAATTTTACGGCTTCATTTGAATAATTTGACTCCGGTATTCCAAACCAAATTATGCGGTACGTTACGGGGAATACTCAGGAAGTGGTGCAATTGTCTTATGCTCAAAGTTTTTACAAAATGTGTCCAAAAAATTGCTCGGCAAAAGTTACCAAAAATAATATTGCTGAAGTTGAATTTTTATTTTTTAAACAACGCAAACCATTAAACACCACTAAAAATTGCTTTAAAATGCAAAAAAAGTCGTTTTTAAATTCTTAGTCTCCAGTAAAATTTTCTTCTGAGCTCCGGGCTTGAAGCGATTTTAGCCAAGCAGTTTTAGCTAAAATAGAAACCCTTATATCTGCTGTTCTAATTGAGAAAATTAGAAGATGTTTAAACTGGTACGGAAAAAAAAAGCTATTTCGAATGACGTACATTGTTAAAGAGTACGGAAAATCTTTCATCCCTTTAATGGTAAATTTATATGAAATTTGAGGTTAAAAATTTAAATGAAAAAAAAAAAAACTCCCCACAGGCTTTTTTGCACCGAATTTCAAGGTTATACGTTCAATGGAGTTTTCTGGACGTTGGCACGCCATAGACATCCTTTCACCATTTCTTTGATGTAACTTTTTTTTAACCATATAGAGACTATTTTAATTTATCCTGCTAGAAATAGTGATATTTTTACTTTTAAAACTAACCTACTCAAGTTATTCAAAACGATTTCCGCAATCACCCAATTTATAAGTATCGGATAAAGTATTCAGATAATGTACCTTAACGATGAGATAACGCAACGTACTACCAAGGCAGTGGCGTTATAATGGGCAACGTTTTAAAATTGGAATGTGATTGGGAAAAAATGGATTTCTAAACTTATATATTTTTTATCTCCACAAAGCCATTCAAAAAATCTTGAAGGCATCTATTAAATAACTAATTTTCTACCTTTTGTACATTGAAACAAGTGATCATGGGAAAACCATGGAGTTAATTTAATATGCTTTATATAGATAATTGCCCTTTAAAATAAAGGCCACTATGAGAAATTGCATCGAATCAAAACTAGTGTTTTTTATTATCTGCGTAGACCCTTAGTAAGGCCATGCTCAAATTGATTAACTGAAAGATCAAAAAAGCTTGCTAAAGTGCGATAAATTAATACGAGTGCTCAATATTCTTTACATGCTCATATTTGAGCCTCAGGAATGCTAAAATCTATTCTTTTAATATTTTTCCTTGTGTAACATTCTTTTCCAACATTAAAAAAAACCATAATAATAAAAGTAATAAAATAATGACTAAATATTTGATTCTTCTAAAATTGACTTATTTTTTTTACGATGGCAGTAGATAACTATTTCATTCAGCTATTTTAATTACCCCTCCCCCCTCAATTGGAAACAATATTTTACTTTCTGTGTGAAGCTTTGAATGTTAACTTCCCCGCATAACTCTCAGTAATGCAGAAAAACTTGTTTTGAGGCTGGCGAAATCACCAGTATAAGTTTTAGCTTCTTCGTTTATTTAGCTTGAAAAACTGCTATGTTTTTCTCATTAACAATTGAAAGAAAAAAATGGACTTCCACATTTATGTTCTTGTTGTTGCATTAAATAAAGTTTGACTTTCTTGACAAGATGAATTATTAAATCCGGATTAAATTTATCTTTACTTTTTGGTTATGGATGTAAATCAAATAACAAATCCCGCATATACAGGGTGTCCACTCCAATCGTGGACCAATAGCTAATTTCTAAACCGTTAGAGATAAGCATGTAGTTTATTTAGAAAAAAATCTCCAAATTATGAAAGGAATTTTGGGTTTATTCAATGTTTTTCAAAAAATCAAATTTTGAAAGAGTTACGAAATTTAAATTTTTATACAGCCCCCCAGTCCTACCAATCATATTTAGTAAAACATTCTTGACACTGTAACGTTTAAAACTAAAAAAAAATCACTCTTCTACCACAAAAATTGACCGAGTTATGACGTTTTGAAAAATCATGATTTTGAAGGATTTCGCATACGGTCCCTGAAGCGAATCTCTCGATGAGGTCATGAAACAATGCAAAATCTTGATTTTTCAAAACGTCATAACTCGGTCAATTTTTGTGGTAGAAGAGTGATTTTTTTTAAGTTTTAAACGTTACAGTGTCAAGAATGTTTTACTAAATATGATTGATAGGACTGGGGGGCTGTATAAAAATTTAAATTTCGTAACTCTTTCAAAATTTAATTTTTTGAAAAACATTGAATAGACCCAAAATTCCTTTCATAATTTGGAGATTTTTTCCTAAATAAACTATATGCTTATCTCTAACGGTTTAGAAATTAGCTATTGGTCCACGATTGGAGTGGACACCCTGTATATTTATTGTTATATTTTCATTCCATTTTTCGGCATTTTTTAAATTTGTTTTCATTTAACACTCAGTTTTATTCTTTATGTTATTTCGTTATTCACCGTTTCCGAAGAAAAACTCAGGCGCCAGGTTACCGGGGCAACTAAAAAATACCTTGGGAAGACTTGTTTTCTCAGAACAAAAATCTCCCGGAGGCTATGTCACTCTAAACTTTTCAATAAACTTTGAGAAATAATTTATCTAGCCCTGCATTTTGTTCCTGGTTCCTAAGATTTTATACGTTTGTACGTATCTGGTCTTTTAATTGCTTAAAAATTTTCGATGGATTAAAATGTGCTGTTTACATTTATTTTATTTTACTATTTATTTATTCGTTTTTTTACAGACATTCGTCAAGAGTAAATGTGAATGACTTTTAAATAAATCACTTATATCTAAACAGTTAAAACTAAACTTTAACCGTTTTAAATAAGCCTACGTTATTATTTATGTTTTTAATGTCGTATTTATGTTTCAATGTAAAAAAAAATGTTCAAAATATAAGCAGTTGTCAGATTTGAGAGTAAATCAAGCTCGGTAGAGATTTTAAAAAATATTTCTGGTCTGAATTAGTGTAATTTAAACAGTAACTTAGTTCATTTGTCTCATACAACTTATGATTGGGAATTATTATTCAATGTGTAAATTGCTTTGAACGATGTGTGATTGGATCTGAAGGATTAAGAAATGATAATTTTTACCGCAGCAGATTGGTCTCTAAAAGAATACCGTAACCAATTTTCCCTACGGCTTTTCCCTATCAGCTGGAAAAGTTGACCGTGCCGATGAATTCTGTCCCCCTAATTGGCCCAGTGCGGTACGTGCCTTTTCTTAATTGTAGTGAGTGGCATAAATCCATCCTACTCAACTTCCGCACTTCTTTGATCCCGGTAACCTATCCCTCCAATGAAAACCAATCAATTCAGTAGTAGGACTCATTCAGCAAACGCCGGCCGGCTATACACAACAAGAATTCGTGGATAGGATGGGGGGTGTGGCGTCTAAAGTTGGCACTTTGCCAGGTTTCCGCCATGTTCCGGAAAAGCTTGGCCCGCGGCCACTTTTATTCTACTCCTGCAGAGGTCGCTGCTGGAGCATTGCCAGTTTCTTTCCGCTAAGAGTTTTTCCTATATTTGTGGACGGAAGTAATAAAAACGAGTTCGCCCGGATTTCCACCCGTCTCTTTTTTCCACCTTTTTTAATAAAATATTTCCACACCTCCCTTGTAAGTTGGAATAGTAACTTTGTTTCGCATTCGCTTTCATTATTAGCATCGCTCTTTTGTTCTGTTTGGGGGATCAGCGTCCAAAATGGTACCGCGTATTCAGCTGCTTGCTTTTTTTCCCGTGTTGGAGGCCTCTTTTCCCATTGTTAGTTTTTCTTTCAAATTTTTCTGTTCTCTTTGCATTCTGTGTTTGTTCTTCTGTCCTTTTCTTTAAGCATTTCCATGCGGTGCTGAAGCCTGATTTGCATCGTTGGAATTTTACATCTTACTGTTTCTCATGTTTTGTTTAAGAAAAGGATTATTTCGCAGTGATAACATTTTTATTTAAAAAAACTTTCCAGTCATATTTCTGTGTATAAACATTGAAAACTGTACTTAAAAGTAAATAATTACTTCGCTTTAACAATTGAGTCAACTTGAAAAAAAAAAGAACCTTTTATCATCTCAAACATGTTTTTTCATGTGTTCTAGGGTGTCCACAGTAGCGGATCACCCAATAGGCGCATGAGGCGTGAGCCTGGGGCCTCCAGCAAAACAGGGGGCCTCGGAACCGCAGAGTGTCAAATTCTTAAGATCAAAATGTTTGGATTTGAGAATTTGTTATGGAAAATCACGAGTTTTAGTGGGAGGTGCTCAAAACTCAAATTAGCAATTAGCCAGGGATTTTAAGTACAATGTGAAGGCCCTGATTGTTGCCAATTAATTGGGCCCCGCAATTAAGCTATTATTATCTAACTAATAGAAAGGCAAAAAGCCTAAAATAATTTGGAGGCCCCCTGAAGATTTTAAGGCAAAATGCAGTGGCTGATTTACAGGTTTGGGGCCCGTCAAAATACAGTTTGTTGTCCCCGTTCGGGGGTCCTATGGTCATGTAGGCCCTCAGAGCTGCGAAATGATCAGGCCAATACCGGCAGAATTAATAAAGGTTCTCGTTTAAGGAAGTTTTTCCAATTAGCAAATAGTTAATTTGAAATTATTTTTCTTAAAATACACGTATTGTTTGCATAGCTTTAATGCGTAAGCTTTTAAAAATGAGGCCAAAAACTCAGTCCTACTAATAGTGAGGTCCTAGGCCCACAATACTTTGGAGGCCTCCTGAAGATTCAACGACAAAATGTAGTGGCTGATTTACAGATAAGGGGACCCGTCAAATTGCATTTTTGGGGCCCCATTGTATATCAGCACTATGTAAATCATTTTTGCTTCCCCCTTGGGCCCTTGGGGACCCTCACAGTTGCGACAGGCCGACAGGGTCAATACTATTCAAGCAAAATGAATAAAGGCTCGTTTAAGGAAATTTTTAATAAACCGTTTTTTTTTTCTTTTTTTTCCTTAAAAATACACGTATTTTTAGTACAGCTTCAATGCTATGTGTAAACCTTTAAAAAAATTGAGACCCCTTAAAAAGGTGTGACAGTAAGCCGAGCCCTATAGTTGGCTTGCCTGGTAGGCTATTCATTGAGGGATCCGGATATAAGGTCCAAAGCCAAAAGGTCCAAAACTAAAAGGTCCACAAACAAAGGATCCACGTCCAAAAGGTTCGAGGGATAGAAAATCCAAGCGACAGAAGGTCCGCCAGACATAAGGTCCACATTTTTGGACAGCGATAGCATAAGGTCCAGTTTTCTCAGCGGTGTGGACATAGGGTCCAGATTTTGAAGTTTACCTTTTGCCTCAAACTTATTTTGTTAAATATTCAAGTTATGCGTGGTAACAGCCACCATAATACATGTTTTTTGCAATAGAATGTGTCTGTTTCCCTTCCCCCACTCACGAGATGTAACGGTTAAAAGCATGTAAAGTTTGTAAAAGTATGTATGTTAAAAGCATGCAAGGTAGGTAAAAGTATGTATGTTAAAAGTATGTAAAGGCATGAAATATGTTGCTTGTTTCGATAAAGTATTCTGGAGGAAAGAAACAAATGATTTTAAAACTTTAAACTTGAGATCTCTAGCGTGTTGAAAAATGAGACAATAAGCGTGAGAGGTCTCTCTACAGCACCGGGATTTCTTTTGCAAGGCCTCGAGACGCGTAATCCAAGATGAGTCATGCAATGAAAAGGAAACATTCAGCTAAGACCCCCCAGCGAAAAAGAGCCATTCACTTTTTTCTTTCTTCAGTCGCCGTTGTTCTGTCCTCCGCCGTTATGCACTGACCAGCCACCAGCCCGATGCTTATCAGAAACCTATGCTTGATTCTAAGACCTTAGGCAAAGAGCTTTATGACCCTCATTTTTCAGACTCCCTCCTCTTGTCAAAAGCTTTCTTGACCTTGACATTGAAAGCTACACGAAGAGAAAGTGGGGTGCTTTTATGAGCAATCTTTCGAGATTGTTTCAGAATAGCCAAACGCTTCCTTTTGTCGCTTCTCTTTTATACCAGCAAATAAATAAAAAAGAGAAGCGCCATGGACACCATCTTTCAAGCAAAGAAATCTCTCCGAAGTAAGTTTAATATTCTTAATTATTATTCATTGACTGTGTTGTCTGCAGGAAATTAAACATATTACAATTTTAAAAAACAAGAGTTGTAATAACTATAATTTTTGAATCAAGCGCCAAAAATAAAAGATACAATGGGTTTATTCCATACCAAATCAACAAATTGATAAGGCTCCATACAGGGTTCTCTTTAACCTCAGGTTGCTTGGTGCCCCCCCCCCAACACATATTATGTTCGAAAATTTAGCATAACATTGTTTTTTTTTTTTTGTTTTTTTTAATACTCGTGAAAACGATCTATTTTCTGATAAAATGCATGTTTTAAGTTTTGCTAGAATAACTGAATAACTTCTATCATACCGAGCAGCATTTTGGCAGTAAACTCCGCATTAATTGGAACAACAACAGCAGTTTTCAATTTAAATTCACCAGACATTTATTATGGATCGCTCGAATATGAATTTTTTTGCAATTGTAAAATTATACTTAAAATATTAAGTGTGTGCAAAAAAAAATATTAGGAATAAAATTGAAACAAGTTTCTGTGAACCTAGAATAGAACTCGTTGACAAAATGTTGCAAGAAATTATTATTACAAATCATCAGCTTTCGAGATCCCATCCCCCTCCCATGTTCGCATGGAAGAGCATAGAGCAGAGGTGAAAAATGTGCGGCTTCTGCGAATTTCGTGATTCCTTTGAAAAACCTATCCTTAGCATTATCATTGCGGCAATTTGAAAACGAATTTTATGCATAATTTCGTTTACACATGAACTTGTCTATTGTTTAAGAAGTATTTGACAAATAAAAACTATTTCGTTTCATTATCTATCGCTGTCATTTTAAAATACTAATTTTTGATATTTACTAGTAATAAAGCCTAGGATTTTACGAGATGCCACATGCTAAATATCGGGGCTCGGATTTCACGATCTCCATTGACTAAATTACTTAAAAGTATAAGGCATTTTTTTTTTCTTTTTTTTTAGCCGTGATTTTTTTTTTTTTTTGTCAGATATGTTTTTCTTTTAAATCATCTCCCCTACCCCCAAAGCTTTTTGACTCCAAAAAAGAATATTTTCTGTATCGTTCATATTATTGAACTATTCCATTTGTTGTAGCATCAGGGGGGCCTCCGTATCAGGTTGTGCCTGGGGCCTCAAAATCCCATGATCCGCCACTGGGTGTCCATTTAAATTTTTGCAACTAAAATCGAATTGTTCTTTCCCCCCGTTTTTATAATAAAATAATTATTATTTCAGACTTAAAAAAAGTTTGTTTGTACATACGTAATTAAATAATGATTATTTATGAATAAAACTTTTTTTTCTTTTTTTTTTATAATGCCTAAAAAAATCTTTGTTACCCTTCGTATGTGATTTTTTTTTTCCCTAAGAGACAAAAATGTTTCCACCATTTTTTTTCTCCCTCCGTTGTTTGTAAATTTATACCGATTATTTTTTCAACAGAGCTAATGCATATGTCTGCTATCCATATTTGGCTTTACGTTTACTTTAGCTCTTAGTTTTTTTTTTTTTTTCTATTTTAATACATAGTTTGAAGTCATTTAAAAAATTCTAAAGAATACATAGCATATTTTTGTGATTATAGTGGGCGGAATTAAACTACAGTGAAATCGCATAACAACGAATACCAACACAACCAAATATCTGTTTCAACGAAATAAATTTTCAGTCCAGATTTAATTTCTATTAGGTTGCTTGAATTTCACTGCAGCAACAAAATTCCCGTTGCTATGAGCAAAATTTGCGATCCTTTAAAGTTTGTTGTATAAAAATTTTACTGTAGTATTGTTGTGAGTTCGTCTTGAAATTTGTTATTCAACATATTTGTCTTGGAATGTGCTGTTAAAATTATCTCTATGCAATAATTTAATAGTTTTGAAAAAAAAAGTTAATTAGAAAACTAAAATATTATGAAAAATCCCTCAGATGTGAAATTTCACGAATTTAAATCATTGATAGAAAATGATCCAAATATCTTTATTTTTTTCCACTTTACCATTAGCAGAACTTTGCCCGACTGTTGTAGAAAAACATGCGGCTGATGAAACTGATGAGTCAAATGAAAAATGTCTTAATGTTGAGCCACTTCCTACCAATGCTGAAATACTGAATGCATTGAAAGTGTTGAAATGTGGAGTACAACACCGTTTTGGTGACTAAAAAAGACATTAAATGTGAGCAATGTAAAAAAAAGCTTCTAAAAATTTGCAGACAATCAACAATCAATGTTTTTTTCCAAGTAGAAATATGCAGTACATTATAGTTTATTTATTCTATGTTGAGAGTCAGTATACAAGACTTAGTCAGTAAATTTAACCATATTCGTGATTTGTTTAGTGTTATCAATATGTTATTGAAATTTGACTCAAAACAAAAAATTGTGACCTAAAATTATCACATTGATCGGATATCTCTTTTATGCCTCTTTACTTACGCATCTTAATATTTCGCTGAGCGAAATAAAATGCATTTTTATATACTTATTCGTTGTTGTCATTTTAAGCGCATCCCCCTCCCTTTATTAATTATTTTTTAACTACTTTTGTTGAACTTTAAACTTATTTGTACATAAAAATCAAATTTTTGAAAACAGTCACTCTCACTATGGAAACTTCGTTAACAGCATAGAAATGAGTCTGCGTGGTATTGTATACGCAGATTCTTAGGGTCTTATAACCTCTATCGTGGACGCAAAAAATATCCATTTACGTAGAAAAATATTCATATTTCAAACTCCATATCAGCATAAAACGCGACCGAAACCGTAGGCAGAAACCGAAAATCTGAGTACATTCCATAAGAACACTATTTAATCCATTTTACGTTTCTGCTTTATTTTTCTGCTTTACGTCAAGGTGGCGTTTGACCCTTAGTCAAAAGTGCGTAAAGCAGAAAACGAAACCTCTTATTACTTTTTTTTACATTGAGCAAATAGTGCCTTCGTTTTTAAAGAAGATAATGTGCATAGTTCTATTTAAACCTTATTTTGCATTTTTGGATTGGATGAACTTTTATAATTAGAGCTTGCATTATTTATGAAAATTAAACTGAATAATATTTAAATATTTATCGGAGTGAATATTTTTGACTGAATTTCATCAGACATGGGCATTTCACACCCACCAGAAACAATCGTTGGTGTTTTCAGGTGAAAAAAGAAACATGTACTTAGAATCTTATTTCGGACTGTTCTCGACAGTTTGTATATTATCCTTTCGTTTTCCAAATATGAATTCACCCAACCTTAACAATAAAAATGGAAAATTTCTCAGACATAAACCTATGTGGAATGAAGTATATTAATGCATTATGCATTGAATTCGTACTTTTTGAAACCTTTCACTCGCTGGCAACGTGTGCGCATCCAGTTTCGTGTTCAGAGGAAATGAATTTCAGATTTATCCACTTGACAATGACAGCGTAACCAAGAACGTTTCCTAATTGAATTCTAGCTTGTAAAAAAATGACAATTCAGAGACAGCTGCTTTCATCAGAAACATCTGTTGGTCATGAAACTGAAAAAAAGAAACTTCCCGAATGTAGCAAAAATATTTTTTCGCGTAGGAACACTCACAAATACGCGGATGGATTTGCTTAAAAAAGATTACTTGAAATCCGAATAAAAAATAATGTAAACCGCGTATCATAATCCGGGTATCTCAATTATCACGGGAGCAATTCTTTTGTTCTTTTCTTAGAACGTAATATATAACATGTTGGAGAAAGTTTTACTCTCTTCCGTATTTGATAATTGTTTAACAGTCTCGAGTGTACTCGTGTTTCCTTTTCACGCTAGTGCTAACTGTTTAAAAGTGTACTCGTGTTTTCTTTTCCCATTTTTTCCAACTATTCAAGACTGAACTCTTGGTTTCGTAAATAAGCACTTTTATTAGTTTACTAGTGCATGGAAATTCTACATTTGTTTATGACCGTTAAGGTGTGCGTTTGTTTTTACGTCTGTCAATCCCTGGCGAGCTTAGCCTGTTTTTGCTTCTACACGTGAACCTAATCACTGTCAACCAGTGACTGACTGATCCCTTGTTAGTTTGGCCATCGGCTCCTTCACCCATATAAGACTTTAAAACTTATACCACTAAAATAGAATAACAGGACCTCTTGTCGGACCGGCAAGTCACGAGTGTACTTTTGCTTGTGTGCATTATCACTGGTAACCAGTTACGAGTGCAACTGCATCTTGTGTTTAATTGTCATCTATGCATGTCTACATATTATTTGAAATTGTTAATTAGTCCCAAGTATGCCTGTCATTTCAAACTATTTATGTCTCTTACGGTAAAATGAATGATTGCTGCCCCGCCCCCATATATATATATATATATATATATATATATATATAATATACACGCACACATGTATGCATGTATATTGGTCTAAGGTTTATAGTAAAAATCCTATATATAAACTACTATACGTATAAAGATTGGTATTAGTGTTAAAATGTCATTGTGTAAAATCCCCAGCCCTCCTCTTAGGTGTCGCTGATATAGATAGATAAATAAGTATTGTTGATAGGATCTAACTTTGTTTCAATTTCTCTTCCACATTTATTTTTTCATGCTTTTTCTGTCTAATTATGATATACTCAAGTTTCTATGCTGAACTGTTGATGACAGGTTGCAAGAACACTTGTTTTCATGATCGATCATTGTTCACGACATATGATACGTGCTATCATGTACCATCGTTGCCGTCCTGTCACGAACTTGACTCATGTCTGCAATTTTCTTCTTATCTAAAAGCAACATAGTTTATATGTATAAAAAAACACAATGCAGGCTGAATTCTTAATCAGTATGACTCTTTAACTGTCATCTTTTCTGCTTCAAACAAGCAGAAAATAATGTTAGTAAAAGAGTTGCTACTTCATACAATGATTGATTTATTTATTTTTTGTCTCATAGTATCGGCAAAAAGTTTATTATAATATAAATTTAGCATAGCGTGAATAAGGGCATTATACCCGATTTATAGTTTTTCACACAATGGGAAAAAAATAATTAAGGTTATAAAATTATTTCTTCAAGATTTTTCATTCGAATTAGTTATGTGACAAGCTTAGCTATGTTGTTGTTTATTTTTGATTGTTCGCTTTTGTTTGTAATTTTAAGAAAATTGTTGGTGGTATTTGATTGAAAAAAAAAGTTTATTCCCTCTCGAAAACATTCTTATAATTTAAAACTGTTTTGAAAATCTTTATTGTTATGCCACATATAGGTCATAATTATGCAGCATTTTTGTGATTAAATGATTTATAATGTATTGAATACATTGCTAAGTTTTACTTGAAAATTATTTAATCTGTTGTCATTCACGAAAATAATCTATATGATTACGTAAAATAAACGAACTAATTTTGTTTTTCTTTTTCTTTTAGGTAAGTGTCGCACAAGCTACTTTACGTCTTTTGGTATGTTTTTGTGCAAGACAATAATTTAAAATACATTTTTTGAATGATTGCATGTTATTACTTTTATCGTTAATCTTCCTGAAAAGAGATTGTTTTGGATTACTAATACTGTTGTGAAAGGCAAGTAAAAATTTTTTGAGTTGTCTTTTGAGACTGGTTCATGCATAGAATTAATAATCTTTCATGAGGTAAGTTATTTTTAAAACATTTCTACTCTAAATATTTTAGTGAACTTAGGTTTCAAGTGATACGTATTTACATTTTTATTAGTAAATAAAATTAATGCTTTTTTTAAGACTCAGAGTTTATTTTTAGCTTTTGGATTATAATATTTTGCAGCATGATCTATTTTAGGTCATAAGTATTTTTTTTTCAAACCATGTGATTGCTTTAGTTACTTCGTAATAAAAATCTAAGGTAAGTTTTTTTTTCTTTTTTTTTTTTTTTAAATTTTAATCTAAACACTAGAAGTCAAAGAATAAAGTATTTTTCACAGTTAACAGAATATGTATTTATTTTCTTTCAATTTCCTTTTTATTTTTATTATTTTTTTAATCTTTAAATCAGAAATAATAATGTATACGTATAATTAAAAATAATAATGATAAATATTAGAAATAAATGTCAGTATATAATTGATACAGCGTGAAAGAAAAATTAAACACTAACATTTAATTTATGCTATACGGAGTGTTCATACTAACTGATTAAGAGTTACAGTATGACATTAGTTATGGAATTAGTAACGCATTAAATTTTGTTGATGGCTTTCGATACTTTGTATCCTTACATCTAAAAGTCTGAAAACTGAAATTTACAGTTCTTGCAGCAGTTAGATTGCTGATTGCTAACTTATTAGACTTTTATTTTGTCCTTAGTCACATACATTAATTAATAGTCTTTGCAAACTGTTTGTAATCCAAAGAACATTTTAGGTTTGAATCCACAAAAGCTAAAGAATGATTTTATGACTGAAAAATGTAGAATGTTTTTTCCGTCTAGGGGAGATGGGAATAACAAGAAATTTCACAAAGATAATAACACTTATTTTTACTTAATGTTAAATGTTCAACCCTTCATTTACCCATTGTGATGATGGGTTAAACATTTAACTTATGTGAAGGACATTAGAGGCTTATAAGATGCTCTCAGTAAAAGTATCCTTTTTTTTCTCAAAAAAAAAAAAAAAAAAAAACATACAGGAATGACCCTGAGTTAAAGATTATGGGCTAAGTTAAAAGAGTTTATAATCCTTATGTAAGGCATTAAGTAGTTCACAACGTCATATAGTGTTATAGTATGTGTTTGTGTGTGCTTGTATTTTCTGATATTGTTGGAGCGAAGAATTTTACTAAAATATCGTTTATTTTCCTTTCGGTAATTTTAATTATTTGTCAAATCCGTAAGATCAAAAGGCAGTTAAGTAAACCTTAATATAAATCAAGCCTCCGTGCTTCATACTTAAATTTGGGTCATGCGAAAATGGCAAAACTATCCAGAAACCTATTGAAGATCTAATCCGGTGTCTTCTACTGAGTTCAAAATAATCTCCAATTTGAATGCAATTGGGTAAATAGTATTTAATTTATTGGATGAAAAAGTTTTTGGCATCTTCTAAGCTACAAAAATACATGGATATGAAACCACCCAATCGTGCAATTAAATTCATACAGCATTAGAGCCAATATTTAGAAAAGTGCCAATTTGAAGTTGGAGTTTTCTGAAAAAAAAATTTTTTTGCAGAAAAAAACTATTATTGGATTTTAAGACTAAAGTGGGTCTAAATGCAAGAAAATAAAAGGGGGGAGGTCAAGGAAGTTATTTACCCCCTCCTTAGATTACTCACTTTTAAGCCGTTACAGATCTGATGAATGTTACAGATCTGATGTTAATATGAGTTACATATTTGAGTTTATGCTATCAGTCTTCGTTAACATCTCTAAATATGATATCATTTCCTTGCATTTTTAACATAGAATTAAGATAATTATATTAAAATATATATATATTAGGCTAAAAAATCAAATTTCATTATGAAAAAGCATTTCTTGGAAATAAAAATGAGCGATAAAGTTTTTAGATAAAATAAATTATGAGATTACCAAATCCAAGCTAATAAAACATTTGTTTTGTTTTAAAACAACACACAACTTCAACTTTTTCAACACACAACTCTGCTGCTTGCTTTTCTTTAATTAGTTGCAGGAAAAATTTAATTTCTTGATCAGAAATTCAAATTTAGCATGCTAGTTATTATCTAGTTATTTAGCGAAGTTATAAGAAATTGAGGCACAAAAAAATAAATAAATTAATTAATTAAAATAATAATAATTAATTAACTTAATTTCTGCAGTGTCAATTTTTCTTATTTTACTAACTTCTATTGTTAGGTCATACAAACCACAAATGAAGCAATTGTACTAAAACTCATTGCTTTTCATTTTTTAAGAACAAAAATATTCAATATATATGGCTAAAGTATGATTTTTGCTTTTTATAATTCTGAAACGTGTGAGTTAGTTCTGTAACATATTTGCTGTTTTTCAATGTTACCGCTCTGACTGTTACCGATCTGACAAACTGACAAAGTTTTTTTTTTATTTCCGAGTCGATCGCACTAAACCAAAATCAAACACGTGGTTTTTTCACTTGTAACAAAGGACTATACTTATATATAAAATAATTTTTAAAATAATAAAAACTGCGCATTTTAGAGCGTGTTACCGATCTGATGACTCAAATGACACACATTTTATAAAATCACTTAAAAAATCTTACCTACAATTTTAGATGCAGAAATGCAAATTTTTAATTACAATTCGATAAAACTTTCCACCAGGTACTCAGTATCACGTGGTATAGGTGCAGGAAATGATTTTGGGAGCCTAAACATAGATCGGAAGTTATTGTTACCACTCTGACGGCGGAACTTGGGACACGCTTATTTCGCATCAGCTAGAAAATCAGAAATCGATTAAAACAAAAATGAAGTAAAATATTAACAAAGGGGTAAAAATAGAATCGTTTTTTGTGCAAGTGCGTTTTTTTAGGAAGTTAGAGAGTGCGCATGACCTGTTTGCATGCTAAACTTTGCTACTTGGTACACGTTACCGATCTGATTTTTGATGTATAAACACAATATTTTCTGATGAAAAAAAATTTTTTTTCTGATGTTATTAGATGAAATGAAAGAAAAACTTATCTTCTTTCTGGGGAAAATTATTTTTTTAACTAGTTATTGAAACACTGGTGAAAATTCACTTGGGACTCAAATTGGCACTTTTCTAAATATTAGCTCATAACTCTGTCTGAGGAACCCCGTTTTATGATTATGGATTTAATCATAAATATTTCGGTGTTAATTGGTAAATTTTGATTGCTTTAAACACAAACGTCTACACAAACAGCTATATCGGGTCTATTTTGGTGCAAATAAGCGTCGAGAAATCTCTAAAACGTTGTGTATTGTCCCGTTCTCCGAAAAACAAATCTTTGCATCGGAAACAATGTTACTATAATATATAACCCCGACTAAAATCTCATTCTCATCCGTAGAGCCTTTGCCAGCCCCCTAATGACCAGATATGTACACGTACCCTAACCTTTGTTTGCAGCACAGGGCGGTGCTACGAAAGAAAGAAAGTTGATGTAATTATGTCTCGCGCTCAGACCTTTGCAATATGATTAATGGTGGCATGTCTACAGCTTAAGCTGTTGCCAAGCTTTTCTCTTTCAAGTAAATAACGACCAGATTGGCCCCTGAAGATTTCCTCGTAAATGAAGCCGCTAGGGGTTCGTCATGACAACTGATTATTTCTCGTGGAACCTGATTACTGCGTATTTTTGGGTCTCACAATTTCATGACGAAAATAGTTTGAGGGGATTAAGTTCTGTTATGATATTAATTAGGATCTTTTGCGGGGAATTTGCTTTGTGTCAATCACAGTTCGAAGTGCGTTTGAAAAGGATGTTATTCTTTACTTAGTCTTTCTTTAAAAACTTTTCTTTAAAAAGTTTTACCACACATTTATTATTCCGTTTGAAAAGTTTTTAATAAACAAGTAAAATGTTTAGAATTATTCTCTGAGAACATTTTTTCCTCTCTGAAATACGTACATCATAAATTTCGTTTTGTCCAGTCGCTGATCTCTCATTTATGCAGATTAATCAATGTTACACAGCTGAAGATTTATTGTCCTCATATTTACTTGAAAAAAACATTTTTTTAACGTAAACCTTAACAATAAATTGCCACTCTTTTGCTTAAATTTCTGTAAAATATTTTAAACCTTTTTCTGTGGCTTATTTAGATTTCAAATATTAATTCAGGGTTTACTTTTAGAGCCAAGTCGCTCTTCTGCAATATAGTTAGGTATGCATAACACTAAACAACAGTGGAATTAATAAAAATCTAACTAATGTTGCTTCTGTCAAAAATTTCGAGATACTTCGAAAGTTCATACTTCAACACATGACACCTTCGAATTTATTAACATGTCCATGCAAACTATACTTAAATATTTGAGCAAGAAACTTCACAATATTTGGCCGTGGATTAAAAAAAAATTAATCTTTTAACTAGTAAATGGGATGCTCGAATATTAATAATAATAAAAAAAATGTTTGTATATTTTTCGCCACCAGATTATTGATGAAAATTTAATTTGGTTAACCATTGTTTCAGATGGGCACCATCTTCGAAGAAATTAGTTGGCATGTGATTTCTTTCAGCAAAATAATTAAGTTTCTAGAAGAAACATAATGGTCCCCAACAAATAGTGTATGGGCTCTTGCCGTTTCCATCAAACTAAGTTCGTCTTCTCACCATATTGGATGCTTTTGTCCAATGGGTGCACAAAAGGTTCATCAGGTATGAATAAACAATGCCTCGAGTCTGGGGACGGATGACGCGGAGAATCACTTATGCCAGCAACAATGCCTGCTATCAAAGAATGCTGTTAAGAGTTTCTGCGAAGAATCTTAATCGAGTATTGAACGGCGAGCAATCCTTGTATGCAACTTTCGATATTGGATAGTTAAGTAAAATCGATTGGTTTTGAGTCATTAGTAATATTCTTGGTGACATTGTGGAGTGCTGTGAACGCGAGATAATGCATGGTATGTCTTTTATAAATTGTTGGCATAGACTGGAATGTAATTAACTAATGGAAATATCGAACAGAGGAGATATCAAAAATCGGTAATGCTGTGCTTATTATCTTTTATTTATAGATGCATGCTGTTAAGTATACTCTTTTATTTTTCTAGCTTTAAATTCAAAAACATGTCTTAGTTATGTGTGTGAAAGTTTATACCAATTTATAAAATCCGATGACTGATTGTAATGTAAAATCTTTTTTCTTTATATTCGCTGATTTTTTTTCTTTTTTGTTGCTGGAATCACTGTGCTGATACTTCTATCGGCAGTATAATGCTAGAATTTATGAAATTTTTTCACCATTATGTACCCACCATTGTTGTAAAACTAGATCCATTCTGCTATAGACTTTTTCTCTAGTGATTGGCCTCTGTATCTAAGGAACTCCCCAGTTGGTAAAAAAAAGAGATTTTTAAACAGTTTTGTGCGAAGAACTAGATCTATGATGAGGTTAGCTGGTTAGCATGATTTCTAGCTTTGCTTTATGGCGTCACCGATTGATCAAGAATTGGATCATTAATTACTGAAATACTAAAACCAAAGCTAAGTAAATGAATATGTAAAACCAACATGCGTGACTAATATATTTTAACCAAATTACAAAGCGTTTAATTGAGTTTTACAAATGTAATACCAGAAAGTTAGTTGCAATCTAATGCAATAATAATGCCAAATTTGTTACCACATGAAATTTGAGATTCGCTTCATTTCAGTGGCATAAGGATGAGAAATAGATAAGAGAGAAAATGCTCACTGGTACTCACAGGTTGGAATGGAGATTGTTTTACCACCTAATAAAAAAGAAAAAAGTTAAAAAAACTGATTACTTAAAAAAAACGCTATACCTAAATCCGTGTACGTTTATCATTTATCGAGATTTCATGTATATTAGAAGCCTCAAAATATTAATATAAGTATTACCCGGAGTCTTAATACAAATATCAGCACCAACTTATGCATAAGAAAGCAAAACTAGCAACCGTTGTATGATGTTGTGGAAAGCTTGCTGAAATTCCAAGTAAGGTAGCAGATTATTTCAGCTTAAATAGAATTTCTGCAGTTAAACATGACGTCATTCGTTTACAATAAATTTCGTCATTAATCTTCGTAATGCTAAGAGTAGGAGAAAAAATATGAAAGACTAAAGTTAAAAATAAGATCGCAAATAATTATCCTCATTAATCCCACTAGTACGACTCTTCAAGAGCAGATACTATCACCACAAATGCGCTGTCTTTGTCTTATTTAAAATTAAAAATAAATAAAAAAGTATGTGGCTCACTGAGCAATTAAAACGTAGAAAAACGAAATTCCACTTTCCTGTTTTCGTGCATAATTGCAAGCTGAGAGCATAAAAGATTAATGCAAGGGATTGCGGAAGATTTTATTGCGATTTTTACTATCGTTAATAATGCCAGCTGCGCCTACATGCCTTTTGTAAATGGTTGAGTTATGTCTTAAACACAGACCACATAGTAACTTTCATTTACAAAGAAATAATAAACGTTGTTCCACGAGATTAAGCTATTCAATCCAGTGAGGAGCGTTCGAAAAACATCTAAATCCCTTCTGAAAAAAAAAAAAAAAAAAAACATTTTAAAGAAACGTTTTCCTTATTTTTATGAATTTAATTTTACAATTGCGTTTGGTTTATATTTTCTCTTGTTACTACATTTTAAGTAGAGCATAATTGTTCTAAATACTGTTTTCACTGATTTTGGGGCATTTAGTTTATTTCCACGATGGGAAGAAAAAATAGTTTTTTTTGCTCTTCAACAGTACTTAGCTAAAGCTATTTTAGTAAAGAAAATAACAAAACTAATTAGTTTAAACCAAAAAACGTCTTAAGATTTAATAAATAAAAAAAAATGAAACTTTTTTGACAATTTAAAGTTTTGATTCATATAGTTGCTTTGAAAGAACTTATGATTTAAAAAAAATCATTAAGACTAAAATATTTTTTTAAAAACAAAACTCAAACAAAGGAAACACAAGAATATCTCTATTGAAGTTTTTATTCATTTATTTTTTTATTGCAGTTGTATTTATTTTTCTACATATCTGCCATTATTTTAGCTAACAAAATTATTATACTTCTATAATCTCTCTCCTTAATAAAGAAAATAGTCATCCACTCTGGTAGTTACAGGACTGTTATCCATTCTTCCTTTACACAACAGTCCAATGAAATGTCTTAGTATTAGAAGCATGCTATATTTTAGGCCCAACATAACTGCTACTCTGCTTTATAAGACTTATTTTACTGAATGTGTAAAATATTAAAAGTAATAATATGAATAAATGAGATTGAAAACTTTCATTGAAAAGATAAAGCTTTTAACTTCTGGTGTTGTGAAATATACTTTGCAGGAATTGATTTTACAAAACATTGCAGCTAAAATTATTTATCGTAACATATATGGGGGTATGATTGCTACATCAGGTAAAAACAGTCAAAAATTAAACGCCATGTTTATTTTAACATAATTCTGTGTCCCATACTTCTTGTGTCTGTCCTTTTTTCAAACTGCAAGAAGAGAAGGGTATGGCAATTTGAGAATTCCAGATCAAACCTCAACTCCATTTACAATATGAGTATTTGAAAAAAAAAAATGGAACACGAAAGGGAAAACCTGTATTATTGCAAAACTGTTCCCTACCCTCCTAGTATTTTGGTATATTTTCATAAAAAAAAACTTTTTTTGGGATGTAGAATTTGATCACATCACGTTGTTCAGGAAATGTTTCCTTCCTTTCCTTTCTTGTGTAGACGAAGATATTACTTCTGTAAGTGGAAGATTCCACATCCTCGATTGAAAAATCTTTTCGCTAGTACGATAGTCAAAAGAAGATTCAACTATTTTATATGTAGTCTAAACTTTGTTGAAATTACACGATACTTGTCAGAACTCGACCAGATTTTTTGGATAGTTAGATAAGCGTGATAAATATATTTCCATCAGTTATGTATATTAGTATATCAATCCGTATTAACATATTTTAAGAGATGAAATATGTTACAACAGAAGATATCCTTACTATCAATTTTTTCCTATTTTACTGAAGCAATCACGAAATTTATACCTTAGCGTAATTATAAACTTTTAAAGTAAATTATGCTACGCTTAGTTCTTTGCTCAAATAAATTTAATTTTAATAATACAGAAACAGATAAAAAAACACATGTTTTGTGATGTGTATTCATCTGTCAAAAGTGCTGCAATTTGAATCTGTTGTAGTATGATCTTATTACTTTATAACTTCAAAAAAAAAAGTTTTTTTTTTTTTGCTATGTTACGTAGAAAGTAAATAAAGGGGTTCTAAAAGCGTCATAGTAGTGAACTATGACGCTTTTAGTGATTTTCTCTCGGGTTAAAAAAAATGTTAGCCAATAAGATTCACATTTGCTGTCTGATTGGCACCGATTTATTTCTCTCATGACAAGCGAGTGATTAACTTTTCCAAAGGGAGCAAGACTTTGTTCGCATTTAGTCTATCTATCCCGTATAGTATGATTAAATGTTCAACATTATTTTGTTTTTATAGTTAATGGAAAAGTTACAATATTCGTATTTGTTTGGTAGGGGCCCCTCTAAAATCCCCTATCGATTCGTTCAATTTTTCTGATGTTTTGTAAATCACAAACTTGTCAGAAAAATATAATCAAGTTCGTTGCTGAAAATGGGTGTAAAAATGTTAGTTTTTTTACACGCAAAAACACAATAACATGCAATGATTCTTTGTTCATCCAGTATTTAAAACAAGAAGAGAATGAATTTTTTCTTGGGTAAGATAAAGTCAGTTAAATTGTATTAAAATTAAAATTTTAAGCTTTTTGAAGCCAATTTCAATACTTATTTTCAATAATTTTTAGTTATTATTAAAAATTGTCAAATATCCAACCAGAAAATGTTTCGGTTGGGAACAAAATACAATCAGAACATAAGACTCATTGCCTAAGTAATCCCCTGCAAAGCTTTATACAAAACCGACAAACATCGGAGATATGGTCTGTGAAGTTAAACCTTAAGCCTGTCAATAGATTGCTGGCATTACTAACATTTAATCACATGAATTTGAAGAATAATGTCAGTTAAATGGGCGGATTTCTAAATTAAGAACTTTTGTTTGAGCTTTACAAATAAAAGGATTTACTGCAGTCATGTACAACTCAAAATGTAATGCAAAACTTTTATCTCTGATTTAAACGCCAAAGCATTGTTCTACTGAACCCTGAAATCACGAATGGATAGAATAAAATTCAAAGCGTTTCAATTTGTTTGTTTAGGGATATTGACGGTGGCGTTTGTTGGAGCATGATTTTATGCAATTTATTTTACCAATTTTGAAGGGATTCTTGCATTTCTAATTC
This sequence comes from Uloborus plumipes, assembly GCA_038373865.1. Taxonomy (NCBI): domain Eukaryota; kingdom Metazoa; phylum Arthropoda; class Arachnida; order Araneae; family Uloboridae; genus Uloborus; species Uloborus plumipes. The sequence continues at coordinate 82,886 of JAXGGA010000305.1, forward strand.
CTTCCTTGCGTGTTTTTCTGTTTTAAGTATTTCAAACTCTGCAACAAATATAACGGTAATTGTTTCGTAGGAATAATAATCAGTTTTTGTCTATCTCACTTCAAAGTATTTGATTTATATTATTTCCAGGTAAACTCTTTGTAAAAATATTTTGATTTTAAATGATATTGTCATTCCAATTTCTTTCAGACTCTAGTTGCAAGTTTTTCTATGAGAGTGTTGGAAAGATTTTCAGAGTGTCATCTGCTGCAACGCGTAGATATATTTAATAACCTGATTATTCCATTTATATGGATACTAACTAGTTTTCTCTTCAATCTAATATGCACTAATTGTCTTTGAGTGCTTTCTGTAGTAAATATTTAGATCTTGAATAATGTTTTTTTATTTTCAATTCATTTCTGACACTTGTTTGAAGTCTCTTATACGGATACTCTCTAAAAGTGCTCAGTGTACTATCTGAGATCTGCGAAGACGCTTTAGCTGGCAGATAATTTTGCTATTTTAATGAACGCAAGTTTTGACTTTAATTAAAAATAATCTTAGAGTTTCTGAGTGCATTCTTTAGTACACATTTAAATCATTAGCAATCTCTCCTTATTTTAAACTTGTTTCCAACACTTGTTTCAATCAACTAGGGCGTTTCGTGCCTATTCTGGATTTTGAGAAGATATTTTAGAGTTTCTCCTACGCAATAATAATTACATGTTATGCGTCCTTAACTCGAAATACTATTTTTTTCTTTCGGGTGCTTCTATTGTAAAGTGTTTGGATTACATGTGTTACTTACTTTTTAAAAATAATTTTCTTCCCTTCTTTTCCTTGGTTCTCTGGGTTCTATCAAAGTGAACTGGTAATCAGTAGCGTACCTAGAGGGTCCAGTGTTTGTGGTGAACTTAAGAAATATCGCATCCCCCTCATGATCGCCTTAATGGGGGGGGGGGGTCATTGCGTCTTCTCTAAACAATTACTTATTCAGAATTTTGATAATTCAGCAAATTTAAAAACAATATTGTAATTTTGATATTCTTTTTTGACAATGTTTTTAGTGATTCCCATTGTTCCTTCTTTTTATATGTTTCATCCCCCCCTCCAACGTTTTACCAGGATTTCTTATTTAATATTTTTCTACTTATGAAATAAATAAATATAAAAATATTTAACTGTTTTATTGGTCAAAATGCCGCCCCCTTGGATGCTGTGCTCGTGGTTAGAGCCACTCCTGCTAACTCCTAGATACGCCACCCCTGATTGAGCACTGATAACTAACTAATGGGATAACTTAGTCATTTTATGAAGTTTTCTTCCATCCAACTTTTAAAATTTAAAATGTGGAAATATTGTAAATGGTGTAACAGGCCTACCCTATTTGCGTAGTAGTCTCTTTTTAATTGCGTATGGATTCCCAATCGATTATTTTGAAAATTAAATGACTGTATTCTAATATCAATTTTACTTCATCGTGAGAAATACTTTCACAAAAAAAAAAAAAGTGCGTCAACAAGAACGCATCATTTTTCACTTTTTACTGATTAATGGATCGTAGTTTAATTCATATTTTTGATTCGTGACCTGGATGAAACAAATGATCAGAATTCGTTGCAGCACTTGCTTAATTTAACAACTTCCCCCTCCTTTTGTTTTTCAATTTATGAATCTTGCTTACGTTAAGCAACATTGTATCCTGTCACGAAATTTTAATAGTAGTGTTTCAAGTAAAAAAACTAAACCCAAATAGTTCATTTGTTTTAAAATCGCCATTAAAAGTAAGCATAATTAGTTAAATTCCGAAAATTTCTCATTTTGATAAATTGATTTTAGATATTTGCCTTTTTATATAGTGCTTAAATTAGGTAATCTGCTGTACTATCATCATCAATAAAGTATGTCTTATCAATTTAATATCACATGACAGAATGGTAAATGAAATAATGTCTGATCCCCAAGCCCGCTAATTAATAAACCTATGATTAGTTCACATAGCGTTAATTCATGGACAGAAATAATCAAGTTGTTTAGCGGCAGCAAATGCATAAAAACTTATTTATCTTTTCGACTTTCTACGAATTCAGGTCCGATTATTTGTTAACGCATTTTTTTTTCTATCATTTTTCATTAATTATGCACTGATTATCTGGAGAACCAATTTAATACTCCCGTCTTGATTTGTCCTTTGTTTTGAAGCCTTTTCCCCTCCCACACGCCGAGAATTCAATTAAACTTAATCAATTTTTCGTCGGGTTATGTATATCTGCAGTGCCTGTGATGAATGAAAAAATGTTGCGCATCAATTCAAGGTAAAATAGTATCGATCTGTCAAGGGGAATTTGTGAAGGAAAACTTGTTTCATCTTTGCAAATAAATTATATAGATCGCTTCGACTTTGATCTTTCAGTGTTTGTTCAATTTTTTAAAAGAAAAACGAATTATTTTTTGGCGTTTTTTTACATAGAGATAAACATTCTGATGTAACTATGAGCTTTTTTGTAAAGATATTTAGGACTACAATGTATTATAATGAATGTTTGATTTATTCATAATGTGATCTTTAGGTATTTCAGAGCAGGGCCGTCGGCAAGGGGGGGTGTGGGGGGGTGCTACACCCCCTCACTTTTCTGAAGAAAGGGGCCGCCGATTTTATTTTATTATTAAAATGAAATTTTAGAAAAATATTTCAGGACTTTAAATGAAATTTAAAAGAGAAGCGGAATAATTTAAACATTATTAAGAATATCAGTAAACCTGATTTTTTAAAAATGTCCTGTATTTTCCGCGGCCCCAATTATTACTTATGAAAAATAAATAATTGGGGCCGCGAAAAATAGTTAAGATTCCTTCACAGCAATATTCGTTGCGAAAAATACGAAATTTTCTCGTTCAGGGGTCATGTAAACGGGAAACTATAGGTCGCCCTGCCCAGTTTGGAAAAAAAAAGTACTGTATAAATATGTGCGAGAGCTTTAAAAGATACGCGAACCTCTGTAACTAAAATTAGTTAAATTAATAAAACATAAATCAAATTATATATACATAATTCAACAAGATCGATGCAATATTTAAAAAAAAAGAATATATGCAGAGGGCCGCCAAATTTTATATTTTAAATAAATTTAAATTGAAGAAAATTACACAAAATACCATTATTGAAAGATAGTGCAATGTTTAAACTGAAGATAATTAAAAAGAAAATTTATCACTTTTCACTTTGTGTTGGGACCGAACGAATTTTTTTATGTAGTAAATTTGAAGAAATAATAATAATAATAATAAAAGTTTATTATACTGAAATAAAAAAAGGGGGGGGGGGAGAATTAAATGCGGTTGCCCTCTCTGCGGCACATTGAAGAGGCTCTTTCAACCTCCTCAGACCATCAAAATGAAAATCGCATATATTGGTGAATATTGTGCACACGGCCACACGGTATGGGCCCTGCTCCACATCAGCGGAAAACGCGACCGAAACCGAAGGCAGAAACCGAAAATCCGGGTACTTTCCATAGGAACACCATTTAATCCATTTTACGTTTCTGCTTTACGCTCGCGTTTTCCGCTGATGTGGAGCAGGGCCCTAAAAGTTACTGTGATGCTCCAGATTTTTTTTCTAAATCACATCGCAGTCAAACGACGCAAAACTGCTCATTGACCGTTTTTTTCGGTGGAAAAAGGAAACAAACAAATGCGCTGCGAGCATCGATTTTAAACCATATTTTCGACAGCAGTTCAAGATGCTATTAGCCAATTTGTTAACTATGACGAAAGACAATATGAATGCGAACTTAGAGGAGATGAAGCCTCTATTCCTCCTATTAAGTCCACCGCTTTCCAGAGTCCAAATGAGTTCCACCAATATAGAGGCATTCATTAATTTTTTCCCCAATTCTAATTTATACATGGATCCTTTGGGACTTCAAGCTGAATTGGAAATTTTATCTGATAAGTGCAATGAAAATGGAGTAGAAACGTTATCAGAAGTAATGATTGAAGCACAGAAGCTCAAGTCCGCCCTTCCACTGGCTTACTGCGCTTGTCGGCTTGGATTTACTTCTCCGGTAACAGTTGCTACCAATGAAAGAACCTTCAGTAAACTGAAATTCATCAAAAATGTTTTGAGGAGTACAATGGGAGACCAGCGTTTAGACTCTCTAGTACTGCTGGCATGTGAGAAAGATATTACAGACGCCATAAATTTAAAGAGTTTAGCAAGCAAATGGGCTACATTGAAGCACAGGCGCTGTCAATTTTAAATTATTATTTTTTTTACCAATAAAATTTGTGAAATGTATTTTTAAAAAACTAAGGAGTAGATTAAAAATTTTGTCTCTTTTCAATAGTTTTTTTTTTCTGTTACTTTTTTGTTGAACAAACTGGATTTTCAACTTGCAATTTAAAAAAAGAAAAAAAGAAGAAGAAAAAAAAGAAAAATACTCATATTTATCGGGAAAAAAATTAAAATGGTAATTAATTGGATCTGCATGTCCAGAACATTTTTAGGCAGTTGAACTTTATCTGCGTTTCCCACAAAACTTAATAGCATGAATGCTCAAGGGACAATCACCGCAAAACACGGGAAGAAGAAAAAGGTACCTCATGAATCGTTTAAAATATGCCCGGCACAGAGCAGATTGCCCAAAGGGTAAGACTTTAACAAATAAATGCTTATTATTATTATTTATTGTTTATCAATATTTTTTGACATTATCATTTATATGGTGTTTGTATAAATAGCTCTGCATATTAATTTAAAGTTTTAAGCATGTGCTCAAAAACTCAAAAGCTGTTTGTAGCCACTCAGGCTTGTCATTTTGAATTTTTCCATGTGTGTGGGAGGAGGGGGTATACTAAATGCTAATTTTATAGGAAAAAATCAAAAAACAAAAATTGCGTCCACCTTCCACCTTTGTAAAAAATATTAGATTTCAAAGCTCGGGGGAAGCTATCTCCCTCACCCCCCTATATGATGAGCCCAGGGCCGCCAAATTCTCAACACCCCCCCAGATATTTCAGCTAGCGACGGCCCTGTTTCAGAGTAATTATTTATAATTTAATTCATTTGTGTTTTTAAAAATACCATTTGATTATTGATCTCGAGACACTATTTTTTTTTTTTTTTTGACGCTTTTGTAAGTTTTCTCCCTTTGCATAACGAGTGTGTGGTACAATATTTGTTTTGTTCCAAGTACATTTAAGGTCATTGTATAATTTACTTCTTGATCTAATTATAATGTAATATTTTAAGTGTTGTAGGGTAATCATCCATATGCATATTTAAGGCAAAGGATGTGTTATCACCATAGTAAAGTTTGATTACACAACTGGTAAGTTATTTTACTGTCCATGAGTGTTTACGTAATTTCGTTCAATACTTTCAAAAAATTTACGGGGGTTCCCATTCCTCTCAAGAAAAATGGTGTATCAAGTACCACGAAGACTCCCAAGAGCGAGACTCTCTCTCACTAAAGAGGAAAATGCCCAAAAAACACCCCTAAAAATTCAATGGCACAGTATACACCATGACCCTACGTCCCCCCCCCCCATCCCCCAGTTGAGTACCTCTGTTTTTTATTGCTTTTTTTTTTTTTTTTTTTGGTAATTGGGAAACAGAAAAACGTAAAAAGGAAATAAGTATTATCAGGTAATGTTTTAAGAAAAGAACTGAATTCAATGTTAGTATTGCTGATGCAAGGAATTAGTTAAAATAAGCAATTTGACTCATGCGTACGCCAATGTCTTGCTTTTTCCACTACGTTTAAGTTAAATAAAATGCAAGATTAAGTCTTAAAACTTATGTTTCTCTTTAATAAACAATACTGTTGCACATTATTTTGAATGTGCAACAGTATTGTTTATTAAAATCTACATTTTAAGATTTTTGTACTTGCAATAAAGCTTATATTTTGTCATTATTAAAAGTATTTTTTGACCTACAAAGCCCTCTTTCAGCAATAATATGCCCTCTGTATTTGAAGGATAATGCTCTTGCAATCAGTAGGATAGCTGCAAATAGAGTGCCAAAATATGGTTGGCCAGTCTCTTGAACACTAAAATCTCGTGTCTGCCCGAGTCACTGCTTTTCCATACATTAACTAAAATATCGACGCAACGAAAGAAATTGATTTCTGATTAAACTAAAACGAATACAAGTGGCAAGTCGATTTATTCTATATTTAATTACCGCTATGTACGTTTTGGCCAAAATTGTTGCAGCGATGTGAAAAGAACATTCCAATTTTCTTTCTAATTGGAGAACACAGTGTTAGTGTCCACTCACTGATAAATCGGGTTCGTTGCCATAATTTAGGCTACATCTAAACTTCAGATTTTCGTAAGAGCTTAAATTTTCAATCAATCGCCGCTGTTGGCTTTGCCCATTAATTTTATTAGTATCGATTGCATTAGGTTAAATGTGGTTGTGGTGAGGTTATTAGGATATTAATTCTGAAGTTTCATTAAAGGTTAAAGATATAGATAGCTATTAAAACTACTTCAAATTTTCAATGCTGGTTTCAAATTAATATATTATATTTCATCCGCATAATACCTAGACATGTAGGTATATTTGTTTAAGTTGTTTTTCCAATATATATATATATATATATATATATATATATATATATATATATATATATATATATATATATATATATATATATATATATATATATATATATATATACATATATACATATACTACTGGGGGAAATATTGCCGAATTTCGTGAGCGTGCATATTAGACCATGGGATTTTGATTTCATGAATAAAAAAAATTAGTTTGAAAAATCACCACCAGGGGAAAATTTGGCGCTGTAAAAGTGTATTATTCTGATTATCGAAGAATTAATTGCTACTGACAAAATATGCATCCATTTTATTTGCAAAAATGACTTTTTTTGTCACAAATGTGGTTCGATATGATCGCCATTGTAAAGTTGTAAGAACTGCATACGATGCACAACATTTTCTACGGCAGCTCGTAACATATCAGAATGGATTTCTTGATGAGAATGCTCCCAGTCCGTCATTTTACAGATGATCGCTAAACGCAACGCGTTTATGCAAATTATTGCATTCTATTTGGTTAAATGGACCGCTATTTTGTTCGTGGTGATTTTTTTTAATAGAAAATTCTACGGCGATCATATTAAACCTCATTTGCAAAGCACAATCATTTTTGCTTGGCGAAATTGATTTATACAGCATCTTTTCAAGTTTAATTCGCGATATTCAGTGTTCGCTTTTACAGCGCCAAATTTCTCCCTGGTGGTGATTTTTCAAACTAATTTTTTTTTATTGCAGAAATCAAATTCCCATGGTCTAATATGCCCGCTCACGAAATTTGGCAATGTTTCGCCCAGTAGTTCGCGAGCTAGAGGGCTCCAAACACCTCCTGTTAATTTATAACCACCCTGTATATACAGGGTGTCCACTCCAATCGTGGACCAATAGCTAATTTCTAAACCGTTAGAGATAAGCATATAGTTTATTTAGGAAAAATTCTCCAAATTACGAAAGAAACTTTGGGTCTATTCAATGTTTTTCAAAAGATCAAATTTTGAGAGAGTTACTAAATTTAAATTTTTATACAGCCCCCCAGTCCTATCAATCATACTTAGTAAAACATTCTTGACACTATAACGTTTAAAACTAAAAAAAAATCACTCTTCTACCACAAAAATTGACCGAGTTATGACGTTTTGAAAAATCAAGATTTTGCATTATTTCATGACGTCATCGAGAGATCGCTTAAGGGATCGTATGCGAAACCCTTCAAAATCTTGATTTTTCAAAACGTCATAACTCGGTCAATTTTTGTCGTAGAAGAGTGATTTTTTTTTAGTTTTAAACGTTACAGTGTCAAGAATGTTTTACTAAATATGATTGATAGGACTGGGGGGCTGTATAAAAATTTAAATTTCGTAACTCTTTCAAAATTTGATTTTTTGAAAAACATTTCATAGACCCAAAATTCCTTTCATAATTTGGAGATTTTTTCCTAAATAAACTATATGCTTATCTCTAACGGTTTAGAAATTAGCTATTGGTCCACGATTGGAGTGGACACCCTGTATATATAAGATTTTGTAAGTTAGGTGTTTGCTTTGTGTTTCTTAAAACAATTTTACTAGCGAAAATACCCGGCGTTGCCTGGGTCAGTAATAATATTGAGAAACAATAACTCTCTTTTTTTTGCTTAACTGAAAGAACTCAAAGCAAACCGCTGGAAATGATTTCGAATTAAATATGGAAAATTCGGCAATTATTTGAGCAAAATGGAATTAATGGTAGTTTTAGCCATGTTTACGGGTTCGTATAATTTAGTATGTGGTTTATTTTACATTTTCACAAAAGTATTGCAGGTTTTTTACTGGCTACTTGAGGAATCGTTCAACAGAAAGAAACATACTGAAGTTTTTGAAAAAGAACATTCATGCAGTTTTTTAACTCAGTGAATGGTATCTCGATTATTAAGAGTTTCGCGCGGTCGACAAATATCATGCAATAATCGCTTTATCTTGGTAACATCCAAAAAGATGTAAACAATTCTTACGTAGCCTTTGCCGCAAAAAACAGAGATCGTAAAAAAAATTACCTAGAATTGCAGTTGTTTAAATTCTCTTGCAAAAAGTTAAGAAAGATTCATTTTCGGTTACATAATAAGTAAGTGCCCAATTGTCAGTACCTCTAGTAAATGCGTGACAATAAGCAAGTGTGCAAAAATAAATAAATGAAAAGCCGTTAAATTACATTAAAGCTCCATCAAAATGGAAAAAATCAGCCAAATTCATTTATTAGTTACTAATCTCTTCAAGCGATTTCGTTACAGTTACTCTAACACATATTTGCATAACTTGCACGATTAATTGATGCCGTGAGCATTACTAATAAAGGGATACTATTTACTCTAAAAAATAAGATTTGCGCGTCTTAATGCCCCAAAAAATATTGCATAATGATAAATGATCTACTTAAAAATAAGACAATACGTTTTTATTACAAAGCATGTTAATAGTTTCCCACACGATAATCTTTGATTCGACTTGAGAGTAGCCTTGGAAATTTGATAAGAAAGCGGAAATGATGTAAGCACTTCTTGCTACCCACATGGAGTTGAGAGGATACACTAAATACTGAATTAGATTGATGAAAGCCTTCGAATTTATTTGAAAATTGTGACTTAAATTTTGATAAAAACGGAACTACCTGTCTATTTTTTTTTTTAAGCCGGTCTCTAAACCTTCCCAGTACCAAAAGGAACAAACTGTGAACTTTTGAGCCAAATCTACCGGGTAGTTTCTGAGATCTTAGGGAACATACACAAATGTTTACCAACATCCATTTATATATGTATACACAGATTAAATTATCTACTAACCTAAGAACGTTATTTTTATGATGATACCCTCAATGTTGTCACCAATACAATTCATAGTGAAATAATCTTAATATATGTTTTAACTTTAAAATCATTTGAAGTTAAAACTATTTATAAAGGCAATGTTTTTTTATTTAGTTATTTTAATTTTTTGTGATACATTGAGCTGTGGCTTATTTTGAGATCGAATTATACTTAAAAATGTATTCAAAACAACACTCATCGAGTTTCGTATTCATTATATTATTATATATTTATTGCAAAAAAAGACAGAAAAACAACTTGATGCAATAATTATATCAGGTATCTCTTTATGTGGTAATTTCTTTTAAATTGCTTGCTATGATTTCTTAATGATGATGAGCTTCTGTTCGAGTTCCATTAGGTTCGGATTTTAATCATATCCTCTTGATTCTTTACATCGTAAGTTCTTAAGCGATCGTTTTCTACGGCTTAATAGAATGTAGCAATTGGTGAAAATTTAAGCGATTTAGTATGTTCACAAATTTTTGATTGCTCACAAGAATTTTTATTGTGATTGTGGTATCTTAATAGGAGAAAAAAACTATTTTTTCAATATGTTGCTAATAAATACTGTAATGTTAGAAACCTGCTTGGAAATAGTCCTATTTATTTAAAGGAATAGAAAAAATCACAGTACATGAACAATGAACAATCTATTACATTTTAACTGCCCCCAAGTTACTTGGCCCAGCGATGGTAAACAGCTGCCCCTTGCTCTCGAGATTACTGTAATAATTAACAGAAAAACTGCTGTTATATAAAAAAGTGCCCCACAGTTGCTGTAGAAAGATTCCCAGAAGTTTTACTACAAAGTGTTCTAAAAATACTGTGAGTCAGTGCTCAAAAAATGCGATTACAGGCGTTCTCAAAGGTGTTAAAACGTGTAATGAACCAAATAAGTGTTTTGAAAAGCATTTTGTAAACTGCTCCCAAACGTCGTGTACTTCAATGTGTTATGAAAAGGGGGAAAGTGTTTGCGTTCAAAAATTGTTGAATAGTTGCAGTGTATTAAAGAGCTGAAAGCGTCATTCAAATATGTACTTCACAAATAAAGAAGTAACAGAGAGTTGACTTTATTTACTGGGCATTCATTACCGATAGTTTTGCGTAAAAGACAATCCTAAACAAATGACATATTTTGGGTCCACATTAGTTACAACTTTACATAAAGCGTGATGAATTCATCTGGAAGGCACAGCATGTATCTTTAGCAGCAAAATTTATGCTTCAATGAATGTATGCAAAGCCTAGTTGCTGCTAGCAATTAACACACGGATGAACTATTTAAAATTTCAATTATGATTAAGGTTAGGAATGCTCACATTACTTTAATTTTCGTTTCAGACACTAATTAATGTTCAAAGTGCTGGTGATTAAATGAAAAGGGCCTTTTAAATGACTTTTTATTGAAATTGGAGACGATGTTTCATTTTAGTCTTACTCATTCGAGGGTCCTGTTAAGTATATTGTCACATTCTTTTCTATTAAGTGTGCGGCTAAAGGGACTCATGGGAAATATTAGTATTTGGTCCCGGAAATTAACTGCTTTACTTCCTTGTGATTTTGGCTGTTCTGATGTAGGGTTGGTTCTTTGAAGGCCCTAGATACTAATTTCCTGTCAACGAGGGCGCTTTGAAATGTGTTTTGTTATGTGGGGGGAATGACTCTGAAGCAGTATGACTCTTCCAGAATGGGATGTTTGCGTATGTTTGGTAATTTTAACGTTATGAGTTGGTCCGGAGCATTATTTCCCATATTCAACGGTGTCTCTGTACCCCTTCTATATTTTTTCGCAGCGCTAAGAACTCTTCGTTAAAACAAAACGAAAAACAAAGTAAGTAATGGAACAGAAAAGTAAATAAATAAAAACTTATAACTTACTAATACACCAAAAAATGTTTATATTTTATTTTCTCTTTTATGCCAAAAGGAAAATTTATTAAATAAAAAATAAGGCATTAAAAATATAATTACTTTTATGTACTCTGCATATATGTGAAATCAAATCGTAGTTTGCGTTCTGGGTATATGACCACCATTTTGGTGAAAACGAAGATTCTTTTAAGAAATAAAGGATTCATTTTGCGTTTGAAAACGTTTTCACTTTATTATTCGATGAAGAAATTAGGACATTAGACTCCAACAAAGTATTGCTAAGAGACTTGAATGTTCTTGGTAAAAGAATACGATTCATTTGTGAGCTTCACGGAAATCTTAAAGTAACTTTTAGTATCAAAATCTAGTGGCCACTGCTAGTGTGATAAGTATATTCCAAAATGCGTGAATTAATAAACAATTTAAATTGAAACTTTATTAATTAGTATGGATTGAGAGTTTTAGGAGTAGGGAAAATAACTGCTCCTTCAGTAGTAGTCCGATGCTTATAATAATTAAAATGGCATAAAATTGCATTTGACATCATTTTCAATGAATGATAGGAAAATCATTTGTTTAAATGGTTCATAAAAGTGATGAGTAAGCATTATAATTTTCTCTCAAAGACCTAGATTTACATTATAACTTAAAATGTCTGTCAGTTATGCAAAAAAAACAAAAAAAAAAAAAAACTTTTTTTCTACATTTTTTTACCGACACAAATCGCAGTAGATTACAGAGTTTGAAAGTTATGCTACACCTTAAAAACTTAGTTTCCTCTCGTTGTATTCTTTTAAAGTTTATTACCACTAAGAATGAAAATTAATATTATTACTACACACCGGGGTTTTACTTCCTGAAAATGTGTTTTTAACATTTAATTAGCTGTGATCATTACTACTTTAATATTTTTCTGTTCATACATTATTATTAAGACTTTAACTATTATTTCATTAGCACAAAGCATGCAGAACTCTAGTGACTCTAGAACATGTTGTGATTCTAGTTTATTTACATACCGCAGTACATTTATCCCCTCCAAATTGGCGAGATATTTTGTTTACTTTTTTTGGTCTTGTAACGTCGTAGGCTGGAACTTGCGAAACTCATGTTTGTCGTGAAGATAAAAGAATTCCCACTCTCTCTATATATACGATAGATGACCGCGCTGCACGATTTTTCCATTAAAGCTGAATATTACCAACAAGCTTGCATTTCCATAACTACTTTGACCTTCAGCAGCGGTATTGTTTCAATGCAGACAGTCGCAAGTAAATCTGACTAGTCAAGCTGAAATGGATTCTTCCCACAGTAGACGGTTTCGCTGCATTTCGCTTACTTTCGCATTTAATTTTAGTAATCCCCCTCCCCCTTTATAATTTAAGTGCTAGAGAAGCATATTCCTCTACCATATAATGTTCCTCTGTTTGAACTTTTATTTAATAGCTATGCAATATTTTTTCTTTGATTGAATTAAGCATAAAATGCCACAGCAGCAGCTCATAATGCAAAAATACCCATATTTTAAGTGTTATTGATCCCCCACCCCCTTCCTGATTAGTAGAGCGTTTAAAGAGCATATCGTGGGGTTACAAGTGAAACACACTAAGTCAAAATTATTATTTTTCAGATTTTTAGTTTATCTTACACTAAAAATGAAGTGTTTCTACTGGTAAAACCCACTAAGTCACATCTTTATTTAATTCAGTTTTTTAAACAAATTTGTAATCACATTAAGTACTCAAGCAGTTCTTACAGGTAAAACACACTAAGGGACTTAGTTGCTTTCTAATGCTGAAAAATATTTCATAGTAAAAGTAAAACACACTAAGTCCATGACTTAGTGTGTTTTTCATGAACTAGGTTTAAATGTTTTGGCTTGGTTGAAATTTTTTGGGTTGGTTGACATTTTTTGATCAGCGTTTTCTCAAAATCATGTGTGTTTCCCTTGTAACCCCACGATATACAGTTGCGTTTAAACGTTTTTAATTGATGTATCTCTATGTGATGTGCAATTAGCATGTTTCAGGATAAATAATTTTTGTCTTATCACAACGTTATCAATAAAGGTTTACTACACAGTTGTGTCAGATATTTCTGCACCACCACATTCAATTAGTTTTAATATTTTTGTTATAACTTCTGCTTAAAAATTTTAAAAGTGCAGTGTTCCATTCTCTAAACTTTGCTTTTAGACATACTTCATGATTAAATTCTTTATACTTTGCAAATGATGCAATTAAAATGTATAGCACGTTGTATCTTTATTTTAATTTATTTGTGTTTTGTAACTATTTTTAATAATCTGGGCTTATGCTTTTGCAGGAGCTCTTTAGTTTCCATAGCCTTTTTTCCCATACATTAAAAGTTTAAATTCCATCTAATATGCGATAAAAACGAGAATAGGTACAGGAGCTAAGAATTCTTCTCCCTTGAGCTCCCATTCAACGTAAATCATGTACAGACAATGTAAGTCAGACAATGCTGTGTGAAGACGTGCAGTTGTCGATGCAATACTTATTTTTTTATTTTTATCAATTTCCATTGCATAAAAGTATAACTGAATCTTTCGATGTTCTTTAAAGTAAATACTTTCTTTTATTTAATAAATTTACCTTATTAAGTTTAAAATTATGGACATGAAGGCGGTACTTTTTTAAAAATTATATTTCATAAATTTTCAATTTGTAAGTGAAGACAAAAGTGAAGAAATTTAATTAAAATAATTAATAAAATGAGTTTTAATGATTACTTTTTATTGAGTATAGTTCGATCAAAGAGATATGGCTCATGCTAATCATTTTAAAAAACGAGTCTCCTGATAGCCAGACTTAACACTGTTTTGAAGCACTTTTTTTTTTTGTTATTTATTTGTGTAAAAATAATACTGCTTAGTCATAATTTTTATTGTTTTATTTTTTAATTTTGCTGAAATGTATGTTTTTAATTTGTACTCGTTTTGTTAAAAATGCGTTCTGAATATTGCACGAGATTTTTTTTTTCTTCTTTTGAAACTATGATCTTCAGAGAGAAAGAGCTACTATGAGATGTTCAAGGTCAAACTTGAGCCTGGGAAAAACTTCTCGGGGAAGCAAAATAAAAAGAAGAAAAAATTCAGGGCACGGATAATAAAAAGTGTCAAAATTTGCAATACTAATTGCTCACGACAAAATGACGGCAATCATTTGCATGCCTATTGAAAAGACGTGACAGCTTTTTTTTTTTTTTAAATCTTTTAAATTAATGCTAGTAATAGCGATAAATCTGTTACAATATCAAAGAACCAGCAAGCATTCCTAACTCGTCTTCTCGAGATTCATTAAATCTTTGTGAAATTTTAATCTTCAATTCCTGTTTTACACATGCTTTGAATACAAATCTATTAAACAACCTTTACTCTTCTTCACAAGAAGCTATTAAATTGATAAGAGCGGGAACTGCGCATTGCTCGCAGGTGTGTTTACTATTATGTTTTCCAGCTAATATCCATCTTTTTTCTCTCATTCACTTTATTTCTATTACTACAAACTGAATTTGGATCCATTGACGGCAGCTTGTCTTAATTTTTTTAAGCATCAACTTATCTTGCTTTCTCAATTCAGGGCTCTACTCATTCATTTTTCAGAGAAAAAAAAAAATCTATTAACGATGTCGCATGTCATCATGTATGTCAGTAGCGGATTTTACAGGGACGAGGCTGGTGGCATGTGCCCTGAATGAATAACATAAATTTGCAAATTTCCCATTAAATTAAGGAGGAATAAATAATATTGTATTAAAACACACAAAATCATATTTAAATAAAATTGTTTGTGTTCATTATTAGTAGTTTTTTTTTCAAGTACAAACCACTAAACTATTGAGCGTTGTGTGTGCTTTGTGAGTACTGATGGAGTTATTTCCATAAATTCAAGGATAGATTATATCACAATCCATCTATTGACACTTCTTGAACAGGATGAATTACTATTATAGAAACATGAACGTGTATGTGTAGTTCAATCAATAATAGTCATTTTAATCAATGAATCAAATTGCAAAATTGTTAACTTTTTCATCCATTTTTGTGACGATAAGGGGAAAAAATAACATTAATATTAATGACGTATAGTACCAATGTTATCTGAATTGCATCATGGTTTTTAGTTCTGTAATAGCACCTGCGTTTTAATTTGCAAGTAAATGATTTCTAAATGTTTAATAAAACTTAGAGGCTCTGATTTTCTTAATTACGTGATATTCGAGAGCCTCAGTTAATGTCTTTCGAGAAACTATAGAGTACCATTACAGGTACAAGCGTAAGATAGGGAAATGAATTATTTGGGGATAGGGGGTAGCTTGTGATAAAATTTTTAAAATGTGGGGAGGAGGGTAACCAACAATACTAAGATGGAGGCAAAACGGGTAAGGGGTTGTGGAGGATTAGCGCTGTTTACCATGCAAAAAACACGGATAAACATATTAAAGCTCAACATCAACTTAGTCCTCGTGTTGTAATCTTTTTCTGTAATTTTGAAGTACATTAATTGGATTCAATGGATTCTAAAAGATAAGGACGCTCTTCTACGAATATATTTATGAAAAATGTCGCGAGAAGAGAAGCCCTTTACAGAAGAGAAGTTACTTTCCGGTTAC
This sequence comes from Uloborus plumipes, assembly GCA_038373865.1. Lineage (NCBI taxonomy): Eukaryota > Metazoa > Arthropoda > Arachnida > Araneae > Uloboridae > Uloborus > Uloborus plumipes. The sequence goes on from JAXGGA010000305.1 coordinate 98,790, forward strand.
CCTTCAAAAATTATTTTTGGATCTGCACCAGTTTAATGTTACTTTTTTGAACCAGGGTCAAATAACTGCCCATTTAGAGGCAAAACATCGGTACTAACTATTGATAGTTCTTAATACAGTCGAGCCCGCTTAGTGGAATAGCCATTTTGAAAGGAAAAAAGAAATATTCTAACAAGCGGAATATTAGATTATAAAATATCAAAATAATACGTAACAACGATTGTGTACCTTAAAAATGTATTACATTAAGCGGAATATTCTTTATCCGATGTTCCTATAAGTGAGTTTGACTAATTAAAACCTATAGTAAAGCATGTGTTTCCTGTCAGTGCTGCTTCTTTTCTTTCGAAAATACGGTTCTTAAATGTTAAAGTCAATGCGAATTAATCAAATAGCTATCTGTTCCTCAAAACACAGCGAATGGCACATTTCTTCTTATCTGTTACAAAAAGATACTTTTCTATTATGGTATAATACCTCGTCCCAGCCCTTTTAGCAAACTCTGTAATTTTATCTACTTATACGGTAGCTTTCTGCATGGAATCGGAATATAACGAGGGGTGATTCATCACTTTTGACGTTACATTGTATACATAAAACTGCAACAGTGTCATTCTACATTTTGTTCCCAAATTATACCCTTAACAAATGTATAGCCGACGTAATCACTTCATTTCAACTACCTGTGTTTTTTGAGGAAGCCGATTAGAAAGAAAAAGTGTTTAAAGAAACATTTTGTTAGTTTCTTTAATAGCTGCGGGCGATTGGTTAGAAGGCATCAAGGCAAAGGAGATTACATAGCACTCACGGGGAAAAGATTTGACGGAAACCGGTTTTGTCTACTTTAAAGCCTCTAAAATGGCAGTTGACACTGGAAAAAAAAAGAACTGCATGCTTTGTTAATGTTTTCTTTTTTTTTCTTTTCTTATTATCGGTAAGGAAAGAAAAAGGAGATTTTACGTTGCAACACACGTTTCTTATGCTGGGTGGGAATTTCCGACGATCGTTAGCCACGTAACAAGAGAAAGAGAATTCGACTCCGCGTGTGTGTTCATCAACTATTTTAAGGGATCGAGTTTATTTTCGGCGGAAAAGCATGTGCTGCATATAAAATCGAACGCATGTTTTTGAAATTTTTCAACTTAGACAATAGTTTTTGATGACTCATTTTTACTTTTATCTTTAAAAAAATATTTTTTTTTCATACGTATTGAATTATGAAAGATAAATAACCTTGATATATATATATATATATATATATATATATATATGTGTGTGTGTGTAACTTAAAAAAAAAAAAAATCTGAACTTACTGGCTGTAATCCACCCAAGCAGGCATACATTTCCTTTCACTCCAGGGTGCCCCGTACCTACCACAACACAGGGCTTAGCCGATTAGATGGGGCCCTGGAGAGCGCTGTTTTTTTTTATTCAGACGCCTAGGAGCCGAGCGACCCCTCGTCCGTATACCCTTAGATATTGATTTACAATGGAATTTGGTGACATTTGTGACCGCGATCCATATGAAAAAGGTTTCAGCCACCATTAGCGAATACGGTACATCTTTGACCGGATAGGATAAAATCCGCGACCATCTGGTTACGAGTCCGACGCCTTGCCGATCGGGACACCATGGCTAAGCAGGGATACAGGGCAGGTGTACCTATCGTTATAAAAAGAGTGAGGGGACTTATTGGTCTAACCAAGCTCTAGATCGCTTATTTCTTGCGCCCCGCTTGTTTGCGACCATATTCAAGGATTGGCAATATGGCTTAAAATCGTGGGTTTTACATGAATTATAACGCATAATTTAATATACATTATAATAATAGATACTTTTTGAAATGTTGCACTATTTTCAAACTTAGAGAATGATTTTAGCCGAAGGACTTAAATTAGATTATCCTCATTACGATTACATGCTTTTTAAAACTTCATTAATAGTTAAGGTAAAAGTTTATTAAAACTCATCGTGTGAACAGGTTTTACGTATTTTCTTATGTGAAGAATTAAATGTATTCCAATTAAATATACAAAAAAATTATTTAATTAAATAAGGAAATACACACATAAAAATATACAGAACAATCGTTAAAAAACACAAACTCTCGCATTTACGGGTTACAAGAAAAAATGCGAAAACTATTTTAAATGCAAAAACTCTGTAAGTAAAGGCATTCAATAAAAACTAAATTTTTTTCGGGTGAAACACAGGTTTGATTTTTTTTTATTTGTACTTTCATAATCTTTTTGTTTCTATTCCCACTTTTTCGCACATAAGTATTTATTTACTGAAAATTGCTATGTAATTTACACTAGTTATTACACTGTTTCATTTTCAAAATATAATAGAAATCTATTAGTTAAAGCTGCGAAAATTTTATTTATTGATGTGAAAGCATGCGCCGATTTTTGTGTCTTTATATTTGTTTTAAATATTATTGTTAGAAGTCTTGAAATAAGTCTTGGTTGTACTATCACATCCTTATACATGAAACGTGTAAACGCAGTTATTCTATACATAAGTAACCTGCACGGACAGAAATAGGGAGAAAGATGCCTTTACTAAGATAGATAAATATAAAAGTATTACGGAAGGTTTTGCAACATATCGCACGGGCTTTAATATTTTTGCCTTTCGCATAGCCTTGTAGGCTTAGGCTCTTTTTAATGGTTTTGATAGTCCCTAATTTGAATTTTGCTTGAAAGTACTTTTTTGAAAAATTAGATCGCAGATATATCGTGCCAGCTAATTCATTCGGTGCATGGTTTTCTTTCATGAAATTTTGATCAGGTTTTTAACAAAAACTGGCTTGATTCAAAAACTTTACGGTTATTGCGTTTCATGTTTTATTGCTTAAGAAAAAAAATCTTTAAATTATTAAATAAAGAAGCAAACAAACAATTTAAAGTAGTTTTGTTACAAAGTTCTACTTATTCTATGTACGCCTTTCGATTTCTCAAATTCTACTAATATAATTCGTAATTTGCAAACTGTCATTTCTGAAGTGATTTTTCCTTAAAAAGAAAATAACATCTTAGCATGTATTTTTTATTTATTTTTGTATTATTTTCTTTGGAAAGCAAAACTCGTTAAAAAATGAGCAAATATTTTTTCCCACTTTGGTGGATCCTTACGTTGTACGCCAGAAAAACTTCTATTTAGCTGTTACGAATAATAAGTTCATTTATTCAGGGAAAATAAAGAGAAACTGCAATCGAAACCTTGCTACTTACAAAGCGTTTTTAGTTATTAAGCTTGTCGCGTTTTTGTAAAGATTCATTGAATAATCCAGCTTTTTTCCTCATTTTTCCAAACGAAAAAAAGCGATAAAATTCACTTATTTAAATTTTCAAGTAAAGAAAACACAATGTTTCAAAATGTATTTTGAACATTAATTTTTTAAATTATTTTCTCCGTTTCAATTTGAAATTGGATATTAGTTTCGATTTATTCAGCTTTAAAGAATTATTTTTCATTTTGCAAATGCACCTATTAAGTGTCATCGAGTATTTGTTACTCTCGAAATAATTACACTTTGCAGTCAAAATTATACTTGCAGCGCCATCTTCCGGATTCAAGGTATATCATCTATTTTCTTCCAAATGTTTAGAATTATATCTAAATCGCTCTTAATTTTAAGTTTTAATTTAACTTCAGTGTGATTTATTTGTATTTCACGTCTAAGTGACTTTTCGGAGGAATCTAATGTGAAAATGAATTTCCGTGTAATGTTGGTAACAACTGAAAATATTAGCATTAAAATCTGAATAAATGAGCCACACGTAATATTCTAATTAAAAGAAAAAATAAATATTTAAAATCGCTACAGTAACATTGATTTTTTGCTACGTAATCAACCCCATTACTAAGTTCGGTTTCAGTCGCTGTGTGCCTATAATAGAAGCTTTATTTTGCATTATGAAATCCAAGGTATAATTTAAATCAACGAATATAAGTGAAATATACTAACTAATTGAGCAAAGACGAAACATGAAGCATTCAGCTTACCGTTGCAGTTATTCGTCCAACAAGTGTTAATTTCTCAATATTATGTATGTGTGTGCGTATATATATATATATATATATATATATATATATATGTATATATATGTATATATATATATATATATATATATATATATATATATATGTATATATATGTATATATATATATATATATATATATATATATATATATATATATATATATATATATATATATATTTATCTTCAACATAAACGCATTCTTTCACGTTTAATTGCCATAAAAATAATAATCAATAAATACATTAAGGAAAAATATAACCGGAAACGAAACATAGTGAAAATTCTTTGATAAGAGTTTTAAATTCAGCATTAGTTTCAGTGCAAGAATAATACTTTTTAATTACTTATGCAATTGTTCCATCTAAAATTGTCTCACTATCGATTCTAAAATACATTTTTAGTAAAAGATAAATCCAACGTTAAAAAAGCACAAAGGCGTAGGGATACTGAAGACACGTGTTTATGCATTACAGGGCACGCCTTTTTTCATGCAAAAAATTGTGAACTTATGGATCAATCAAACATCCGCGACCGACTGCGCTTTTGTCGGATGTTTCTGCATCCATAAGCTCATAATTTTTTGCACTGAAGAGGCCTTTCCTTGTAACGCCGAAACACGTGTCTGCAATATCCCTGCGCATTTGTGTTTTTTTAACGTTGTATTTATCCTTTACATTTATGCACAAAATTATTTCTATACTGTATTTTTAGAAATTTCTGAAAAATTGCATCATTATTCTTTTACTCTATCTTTCCACACCAAAACATCACATTTTAATCTTAAATTTGCTTATTCAGTGAGTTATTTGTATGCCTCTCAATATTATCTCTACTTAAGATTCTCGCAAAGCAAAATGTACACAGGGCTAACAGAAGCGCGCCGCCAATAGCTCCATCATAAGGCCAGGAAGTGTTATTTAACTATCCGAAGCGGTCTTCCGTGTGATTAATTAGCACTTTGGCTTAATGAGATAGAGGAACTACGGTATAAGCTGGAAATTAGGATAATGCTGCTTCCCTAACACATGAAGTCGAAATAAGACATTGCTGTTGGAGAGATAATGCGAAGAGTTTAGTATGGAGAATAAGATTATTATTTTCTCTGTCGTGTAGAGTAATACAACAAAGGTAAAATGTAATAAATTCCAGGATAATTTTTAACGTGATACTGGTGATTAGTTGAAAAGTTTTAAGGCATGGAAGCTGAAAATTTATCTCGATAAAGATTTTGTATTTTTCCTGGAAGGAAAATGTGTTTGTTAATGAAATATATTGGCTATTAGCTGTTCATGCTTGAAATATTTTCAGTTATGGTAGTATTTGTAGTTCGACAAAAATAGGTTCTTTATTTCCTTTCCTGAAGTTTTAGGAGAGAAATTTTTTTTCATATTTTATATTTCTATCGGGAAAAATAATTGATTAAAGAGATGTATAAATATTGCTATGAGAAATAATATTTTTTTCCTTGCCTGAAATTATGCATTGCCGTAAATATTTTGTATTAATTCCTTGAAGGGATATTTTTCGCGTAGTGTTGGTGATTTGTTGATGCTGATATCATAAAGTCTGCAAAAACTTCAAAACACCAAAAAGAAAGATAAAAAGTAGGGATGTTTGCAAATAGGTTTAAATAAACTATGCAATGTTTGGCTGTGTAACACTGTTGACCATTTTATGTTGTTTCATCTGAATTCCGAGTAATGTATTTAGTTTCAAGTGTAGTTTATTGCGTCTTTTCTTCTAAACAGATTTAAAAGAGGGACTTGAGTTTCCAACAAGTATTTTTTGAAGCTGTATATTGCAGCCAGGGAGGTTCTACTCAAAATGTTAATTTTCAACAATGAGCTCAAATCTAAGCATTTGTTTTGCGTGCCTTTAATTAACTGTTATTTAGCTACATCTATTATGCTCATGCATATAACGTAAGGCAAAAAAAAAAGTTATTTAAAAAAAAATATTTATTTGAGGGGGAGGTGATTCTCCAGAAACAATATTCGTGAACAAGTTTTAAATTTAAATTTAGCTTAATCTGTAAAAGTTAACTATAAGAGAAAAGTTCTTTGTTATTTCGATACATCTGCCACATCGGGCATATGCATCGAAATATCTACACATTTAGTTTATAATATATCACTATAATAAAAAATGGCTAGAAATGGCTCTGAGATCCAGCCACTGTTTTAACACTAATATTAGGTCTTAATGTATACGATTTTTACTTAAGCGACATTTTTATAGAATGTAACATCCGCGTGAAACGAGCGTCTACTGTGTTTCACTTAGCCCTACTTTCCTTTTTAATCAAAACTTATTTATTTAAAGAAAAGGGACAAAATAAGTATTTTAAAATAATTGAGTGATCGAAAGAAGAAGAAAAAAAAACTACACCTGAAACAGTGTTTCAAGTTCAGTAGAGTAATTTTTATTTCCTTCGAAAGAAACAGAATATTACAACATTAAATTTAAAATATTAATTATTTTAAAGATTATTATTGTTTGTTTTGGGAGCTGAAGGCAGCTGTCACGACTTAGTGATTGATTGCGAGTTAATTTTTGGAGCGAACTCAAGCTTTCTATGTTTATTAATATATGTTTTTAACTGATTTTCATCTTTAAAATTATTTTGACAAAAAATATCACGAAACAAGGTTAACTGCAACTGAGTTTCACTTTTTACTTTCTTCTATATCTAATATATAGAAGAAAGTATTGGTTTCGTGAAAATTTTCGAATGTCGAATTTTGACAGATTTGCACGTTTTGAGGTGTGCTGAGTCCATTTCGACCATTTTTGGAAAATGTCTGTCTGTCTGTGTGTGTGTGTGTCTGTGTGTGAGTCTGTATGTGTGTGACCAGTTTTTGTGGCCGCGCTAGAGCAAAAACTACTGAATGAAATCGAACAAAAATTTTTGCACATATGTACCACCATGTGAACTGGTGCACCTGACTTTTTTTAGCGAATTCCTCCAAGGGGGGTGGAGCAATCGCACGTGTTCTGCGCGGGGGTGATTGCTATATCTCAGGAAGTAACCGGCGGAATCAAACGAAAATTGGTCCATAGGTAGACCCTACTGAGTACAGGTGCTGATTCAATTTGTGTGTCAATATCTCAAATGGGGGTGGAGCAATCAAAAGTGCTTATTTTGTCATTGCACCTCCTGTATCTCGGGAAATATTGCTGCGATTTGAATGAAATTTGGAATAACACTAACCCAATATGGAAGCAAGCATCGATTAAATTTTGGCGCCAATCGCCCCAGGGGGAGGGTGGGGTGATTTTTGCGCTTAGTCAGCAATGCGAAAAATTAATTCATTAAGAAATCGCTTTCACGCTATTTAATTATCAAAACAGCTGAAAACTTTCAATGATTTGAAATTTTTAACTGTTGCCAATTTCTTTTTACTAACAAAAAAATGTTTGCAATTAATCTAAACAAGGCTTTTGCAATGATTACCGATTTCACTCATTGATTCTGCATTTGCAGGATTATTACGATAATTGGGAAATTGGAGCTGTTTCCAATTATTCGGGCGAGTACGTATTTTATTTTGTAACTGGAATTCATATGATAGATATAGAAGAAAGTTTCGTGACGGCCACGACAGCTAGTTTTTTCTAGTAACAGGTTTCCGCACAAAGTAATAGCTCAAATCTATTACGGTTTTCTTTTAAAGTTGACAAAAAGAAGTCAAACGAAGGCACAGCGGGAATTTTTTTCTGGGAGATTGTGTCATGAACAATCCTTATCTACACACATTATTTAAATAAAATAAGTTTTTTAAACTAAACTTTTTCAAAAGTATAATTATTTTGAAACTATACACGAGAAGGATTCTACGGTAAAACTTCGTAGAAGTGACTTGCCCTCTCCCCCTATCTTTATTTTTCGGCCTATAATATAAAGTACTAGCTGCGTAGCCCGGCGTTGCACGGGCTGTAATGTAGTGAAGGCAGTTTGAGAAAACTACTCGCCACCAAGGCGACTCGCCTTTAAAGAAATGAGGAAAGTTTAAACAGTTTACTCGCCGTCAAGGCGGCTCGCCTTTACAGTAGCGAGGAAAGTTTCAATTCACTACTCGCCGCCAAGGCGGCTCGCCTTTAAAGTACCAAGGAAAAGTTTAATAAACTACTCCCCGCTAAAGCGGCTCGCTAAAAAGCTTTCCTGCATCAAAGAATCAATCGAATTATTTGCACATGCTTCCTCAAAAATAAAGACGATGTCAAGTAGCGCATACTTAGCACTCTCCCTAAATTACAAATAAAATTCCTTTCCAAAAACAATTATTTCCAAACCGCTTTCTTCCGGTAAAATTAATTGCAAAATTCTAAACGAAAAAGTTTTTTTAATATTTGGATCGAAGCCAGAAAAAGTCCCTTCTAAAAACAGCAATTGCAATTTTATTTAAAAACACATTTTCAAAATGGTACCTGAGAAAAAATATGTCATTAATAATTAGAATAAAAACAATTGTTAGAACTTTGTTATAACACGTATTCAAAATGACAATGAAAAAAATAACACTCTTTCATTTTAAAAAGTTCAACTTAATTAACGTTTTAATTCAAAATCGCAACGGAAAGAAATAAATATCTTGGAATTTTAAATAGTTCAATAATTTAATTAACGTTTTAATTCAAAATGGCAACGGTAAGAAAAAAGGTCTTGGAAGTTTAATCATTAATTAGGCTTAATCGCTTTAAATTTGACTACTTATTAATTAAACATTCGCTTTAAATTTGACTACTTATGGATCGCAGCCAGAAAAAGTCCCTTCTAAAAACAGCAATTGCAACTTTATTTAAAAACACATTTTCAAAATGGTACCTGAGAAAAAATATGTCATTAATAATTAGAATAAAAACAATTGTTAGAACTTTGTTATAACACGTATTTAAAATGACAATGGAAAAAAATAACACTCTTTCATTTTAAAAAGTTCAATTTAATTAACGTTTTAATTTAGGGCCGAATTCAAGTGAAACACCATTGCAGTCGCTTCGAGGCGATCGCATATTGCAACCGCTACTGTAAGTCGAATTCAAGTGAATTCGTTTCACTTGAATCCAAAGTTTGGAATTTGCGATTGCATTGGTGAGTTGCGATCGTCCGTGTTTCACTTGAATTCCTGCCTTAAAATCGCAACGGAAAGAAATAAATATCTTGGAATTTTAAATAGTTCAATAATTTAATTAACGTTTTAATTCAAAATGGCAACGGTAAGAAAAAATGTCTTGGAAGTTTAATCATTTATTAGGCTTAATCGCTTTAAATTTGACTACTTATTAATTGATATCTTCGCTAATTAAAATCGTATAATTATATAGATTGAAACTAATGAAGCCTGAAAAATTACCTATCTATCGGTACCTGGTTCGACTTTCAGTTCATTGGCGTTCAGGAGAAAGAAGCGTGACATAGAAAGAAAGATAGTTAGAAAGAAAGATAGTTAGAAAGATACTCAGTTTTTAATATAAGTAGATATTTCCTACTTTGGAGACTTCACTTAGTTATCCCTCTATGCCGCATTAACTACCGTTAAGGTGTGTAGCTAAAACATTACTACGCGTCAAAAATACCGTATACTATCTTTGAGAGCAACATTTTCAACAATTTTATTTGACCAGTATTGTGACACAAATCTGGCACAGATTCAAGATAATAACTAGGAAAGTAGGCGTAGAAATTTATTTGCTGCACGACAATCGTGATTTGACAACAGGTGGAAAAACCATAATGCGTTGCAATATTTTTCCTATTTCATGCACATATCCAATAAGATCGCTGATTTAGAATAATACAGCGTTTCCGTACTTTTAGCATGGCGTTAATAGTAGGTTTTTACTTTTGATGATAGAATCATCTGACAATGTGTGCATTTTTTTCCCTTTTAGGTAGAGTTGAAAAGCAAAAATAGGTGAAAAGTGGATAGTGCACGTTTTTGATGTTACTTTTATGATTCCACTGTTTAAGTTCGTTCCTAAGAGATTACTTTGCTTACAGCTGGAGCGCATTTCTTACAGATTTTTTATAGATATTTTTAAAACATTAAAAATATATTTTTTTCGTAATTTTTTACAAATTTTCTTTATTAAATAATTGAAAATATTTTAATGTTTTTTAAACCCAAAATAAACGTATCCAAAACGTACATTCGCATAAAGCATACTAATCAGAATAATGCATGAAAGTACCAAAACACTGCTCCAAATGTTGATTAATGTGTTTAAGGTGAGAAGGGACTTTCTGATGAGCAAAAAATGGTCAAAAAATTGGTTTTTCTTTGATGATATTTCTAAAAACTATATGATTGAAATACATGTTATTGCTATTGTAAATAAATAGCTTTACCTTATTTGTGGTGAATTTGTATTAAAATCTAATTTAATAATGAAATATACAGCAGTAAAACAGTAAATGTTGATTTTCTCGAAACATAATTTTACGCGTGTTTACAAATTTCAAACTGCTCTAGTGTAAAAAATTATTTAAATTTGCTAAAAATGTACGAAAGAAGTTTGTTAACATTTTGTTGGGAAGGAATTTTCCATTTTATTAGCTGTGTTGAATATATTTGCTACAAAAAAAATGTAGATTTTAGTTTTTTCTTTTTTCTTTAATTTTTGCCACAATATATAGAAAAAATACTCCCAACATTTTATTTTCTGGTGTTTTATGTTCCACATTTTGCTTGTATTTTGTCATTTTGATGAAACTTAAGGCGCGAGGATTAATATAGAAAAAGTATTAAAATTCAAATTTAAAATTAAAAAAAAATATTTCAATGAAAACTTTTATATGTGTTAGTGTTAGCAACATATAGCTATGCTGCAAATTTTAAAGAAATTCATTGAAAATTGCTAAAGAAAAAAATGATAGTCCCTTGTAGACTTAAACATTTAATATTACTCGTATTATATCTACTGTTAAAATGTTTTAAATTCTTCTTCTTTAAATTCTTTGAATATCTTAGGCATTTTATGAATTGATTTATCAAATTTACATGGTCTTTCTATAGCGTGCTGAGGAATCTTAGTTATAGAGTACAACACAGTGTCCTAATTTTACTTCTAGACTCAAATCAGTCTCAAATTGTATCTCAACCAAGCTTCATATTTTGAGTGTAATACACTATTTTATTTTTCATGTAAAATTATTTTAGTTTTCATGATCCGCGATTCAGGAAAAGTATTAAACAATTATGTTTATTATTGTGCTTATCATGCTGCATTGTTCTGAAAATAATTATGTGTTCTGAAAATAGCTGTGTAAATTAAATTTAGCTGCAAGCTGTTTCAAGCTTACCCAGGTAGTAGAAATGACCTTTAAACCTTTTATAAACGTTTTTAAGCGGTTGTTACAACGCTAATAACCATTTTATAACCTTTAAAAAACGAAGTGTGCTACTTGAGTACGTATGACAACGAGTAGTGAGAGAAGACCGCATATATTGTACCACTGCCTAAATTAAACCTCACGCATAAAAACTATCCGAAAGCTCTGTGCTACGTTTAGATTTTATCAGTGGAAAAGCAAAGATTAGAATCAACGAACCAAGTTAAACTATAAATGATTTATTTAACGAAAAACTGATGAAACGCATTACATATCGCGAAAGGGTTTAAAAATTCAGAAATTTTTTCAACTTTAATGTATGATATTTAAAATTTTCCTTCAAAAATTTGTAATTTTTACTATCAATATAGGTATTAATAATACGAATGGAATTTTTATTCTATGAAAAGTGGCTACGCAATGTCAAAAGATCTGTAATAGGGAATTTATGAAACTATCTATAAGACGTTTAAATGGTTTTTTAATACTGGTCATACAAGCTGTGCAGTATTTGCGCAGTATTATGTCAGCAAGGTTGTGTTCAAGTATTTTTTTTTTATTTTGAAGAAGGCAAAAATGTTTTTTTGCAAATTATTAAAATATTTCTTAAATTTTAATGAATATAATACAAAATCACTAGTTATAATAATATTAATTGAAAATGGCGTCAAATATTAGGATTAAACTATTTAGATTTATTTACTTTGCTTAAAGGCATTGGTTTCATTTTGAATTTTCACTTTAGTGACAAATAACAGGCACAAAATCAAATTAAATCTTGCTTCTACCGAAGAAAAAAAACATCGTTTGAATTGTTTCTTTTATACAGCAAAATAGCTTCTGCGTAAAACTAAAGAAAAAGTCAAACATCGTAATTTCGCTTTGAGTTTTATTTATCCAAGAATCTCTGCGTCTTTTTACTCTGCAAACAGTTGCTTTGTGTGTTTTAGTTCAGCCGTTGTAACAAAATGATGAACGCTGAAAGCCAGAATGAACAGTTATGCAAAAGTGTGCAATTTAATTTAAATGGAGGAATTTTGAGCAATCGGCTATGGAGAAAAGCTCCTTTCCAGACTTTAACTGTAAAAAAAGTTTTAACTTCATTCTCTATGAATAATCTTATGTAAGAGATGTAAGTAAGTTGCATTTTGTTTGATTATTTACTGCGTAAAATGGTTTTCAATTTTTTTTCCTGATGAAACTGAACTTGAGTTGTTATTTTGTATAATCAAATTTGAAATACTTTCTACGAAGGATATAAAGAATATATACATTTTTTCAGTTTATTAGCTATTATGTTGAATCAAAATAATTTATTTTGCTCTTAAACTAGGAGAATGTTCTTCGTTTTTGAAAGAATAAACTTTCTTTGGTACAAAAAGTAAATAAATAAATGAAATAATGTCTATATACGGTATATTTATAAGTTCATATTGGTTACTGTATACATCTAAAGTTTGAAGTGTGAAAAAATCCTATGAATGCAATACGTGACATATTGTGATTGTGACGATGATTGTTGTTCAAAATGTCCAAAGGCAGGTGACTGGAAATATTAACATATTTTGAACTGCCAAAGTAATTTGGATTGGTGTAGACAAAAACGTTATTTTATATCTCGTTTGCTATTGCATAAATGAAAATTGTAACTAGAAAAAGTAATGCTTAATGTTCATATTTTTTTACCAAACTGTTGGGGCGTATATTATATACAGTAGTAATAATTGGAAATTAAAATTATTCGGAGATCCGAAGTTGTTGATCCTACAGAAGCGTTTTTTGGGTAGTTTTATAATTTATTTCTTATTACGATCTAGTTAACTAAAGATCATAAAAGGATCTGAAAAAAGTTAGGGTGACAAGCACAGCAAACAAAATAAACCCCATTAAAACGTTTTGACTAAAAGAGCATAAAATATGTTTTTGTAGGTTAGGTTGACTTGAGATAGGTGATATACTTACCTGATTCTCAAGTTTATTTTAATGAATGACTTAATAAATTAAAATTGAAATATTATGAAACAATATTTCAAAACCTGTCAATTATTTGTTGATCAGTTGAAGTAAAGAAGGGAGAAAAAGGCTAGGGAAAAAAAGAGAGAGATTGTGTCAAAATTGTTTGGAAAGAAATTACCGTTCATTCCATAAAGTTATGCTAGGCATAATAATATCAGAAAAAATATGGTCCGAGAAACTGCCTCGAACATATCCTGAAATTTTTGATTTTACATGAAAATCTAATTACCAAGCTCCCCTTTTCCATTACCTGCTAATGAATTTTCATTTTAAATCAAAAGCGAGAAAACTGCCTATTTCTCTTAAATGGGGAAGTCAATGCAGCGCTTCGCTGCTGAAATACCTTTATTTTTAACCTTCCTTGCGAAATGAGAAAACTCGGTGGAAAGCTTTGGAATTCCAAGAGCTCAGATCAGCCTGCAGACTTGATGCAAATTTAAGGCATATATTTAATCTTAGAGTTCTTTAAGTTCGTTAGCTTTGAATCGAAAATCGAAGTTTTCTCTTTGGAGAGAAAAAATAAAAGCATTTCTTTATGTATGAAATGTTATCCGGAGCCTAATTTGCAAATAAAATATAGTTTTATTTTGATTTACTTCTTTTTTTGATTCAGCGTGATTTTTGTCTTTACATATGCAATTTTTGCATTGATAGAATGTGTAATTTAATCCCAATTGGAGGCATATTGATTTGTCGTTTTGCAATTTTCTCAAACTTTAAAAGCCCCTTTTCTTTACTTGAGTACTTTCTTTCAAATACAAATTATTCAAACTGAGTTCATTTTTCAACTGCTTCATGTTCAACTGAAAAATGTTGAAATATTAAAAAATAATTGTTTATTTTGGTGTGGGATTTTTAGCCAATGTGGGTGAGTGTTTTAGAATTTTGAGTTTTTTTTTTTTTGAGAGTGAATCAATATTATTTTGAGTTGATACGTCCTTACTCTTGCGACAGCTTTTACTCTTTCCATAAATTTCTAAAAATATTTTTTGATTTATTTTGAAAAAAAAAATCAAAAAATGTTTGACCTGGTCTTAATCGTATGTTTTTGTATGACAAATTTTCGTAAATTTTTCTCATCCTTTTCACTCAGAAATGTGCAGTTTTAACGGTGAACTCTCGCTTCCCAGAGAAAAAAAAATATGTACTATGGTAATTTGAAAACAAAAAATATGTTATATTGCTTTGCAATAATATCAAATTTGTAATAGAATACAATGCGTGGGTTATTTTGAGTAAAATTTACCTTAATGATTCAAATAACAATCAGTATGCAGTTTTTATCCAAAGAAAAAAAATCTTTACTTATGTACTTTGTATTTACGAGAAAAAATATTGTGATTGTTCCTTGATTTTTTTATTCTGTGTGCATCCTGTGAGTTAATTTAATAAATAACAAAAATATTCAACAAAAATTTGGTTTAAAAGTAATTTAATACCGTTATATGTATGATATTAGTTTCTAATCAAACATAAATCTAATTGGCATCATACGATAATTATTGTACATCGAGGGCGCCTTAGCCAGGTAAACATTTAGATTGATTTATCCCCGTATTCTATTTTCGATTTATCGGAATACTTAAAGCTGTTTTGTTTGAATTGGTTTTTGATTATTCAGACTGTAATATTTGTATGCATACCATATCGAAAAAAATACCGGTAATTTTGATGTAACATTAATCGACATTGGCTGAGAAAAATGGGAATAATTCTGCTCAAAATAGCTGGGTTTTCCCCCTCAAATAATATAATATTATTAAATTGTTCTTTAAGCAATTCTATAAGATCATAATACCATTTGGGGAAGATAGCTTTATTCAATGGATACAATTGCCACCGTTAACTTTTCGTTTGTAAAAAATGAAATGGTTTGAATAAATCAAATAATTATGCGACACTCTATTATAGAATCAGCTTTTATGTAATTGAATAGATTTTCTAATTTCTTTGATGAAATTAAACTACAAATAACTTTAAATCATCTATCTATAAAAATATCACCATTAAATCATATGATAAAAATACCGAGAATACATGCACCATTTTTATATTCTTGAAAAATTATTTTCGAAATCTTCATCATTAAATTTCTTCGTAGTTCTACAGGAGCCTGAGGAATTCCATTACTGATTTCGCGATTCTGCGAAACGTAAATTTGAACTTCATTCAAAAATTAATGCAATGATGACAACCGCTGCCCGAGGCATATTTAATGCCGAATAAATATTGCTACACGATGGGGGCAAAATGAAACTTTGAGGAGGAAAAGGCTTTTAAAATTTTGCTTTACCGCAATACCTTTCGCGAAGTCTTAAATCATTAGCGGTGTGGATGGTTGGGTTAAAGGTGCTCATTTATAGCACCACTGCGGAGGTTTGGCAAATATGTTTTATTTCGGAGAATTTTATGAAAAGTTTATATACCTTCAGGGCTGCTATTATTTGCTGTTTTGTAGATAGTTCTACCGTGTTACCATTATGAGAATTAAATGTGTATTACAGACTTTGGGCTTACTTTTATACCAAACATTGAAGACTTTAAAAACTTAATCTATGTTTCCTTTAAAAAAAAATCATTAAAAAATGTACGTGGCATAATTCGAGAGTTAAAAAATTCCTGAAGTAAAACGAATACTCAAATTAATTGTTAAATTGTTTAAAAAAGCATGTGGCGTAATAAATTTCGTTAAACAAGTTAGAACGTTTTCTGGACGTCATGATGAAGATAAAAAATGAAAAAATTCTCACTGTAACACGCAAGTTTTTTTCTTGGAAATAAGAAGATAAGTTATGGATGAAAATTTGCATTTGTTAATCAGGAGATTAAGAACGAAAAATGCTTTTTGAACATTTATTATAGCTGCTAAAAATACTTCGTTAATTATCATATGTTTTTGTTATTTATTGACTTTTTTTATATTTTTTTGTCTCTTGTTGTCAACTTCATTATACAGTTTTTCATCAAATAAAAATTACATTCAACTTAATATTGTTAAGTATTTCGTTGATGAATTCTTGATGCACAAATTAAGTCATGAATCATGAGTTTTTCAGGCTTTACGAAAGAGCATAATCTCTTCAAAAACTTCAGTGCATTAAATGAATAAACTACATTTCTACTCCTAGCTACTTTTCCAAAATAGCATGCTATTCATATGGCTAAATCTGGGGTACTTTATGCAAGATTAATGACCCCATTAGTTTTTGTACCAACCAAAGCAGCTCTATCTCAAAAATGAATGAGATTTACACAGAGAGCGGAACAGCATTTAAGAATCGTGTGAAACATAGTGTTCATACGTGATTTATGCCTTAAATCACATAGTTTTTGTCATGTCGGCAGTTATATCTGGCCATAGTTGCCCCAGTCCATAGCTTTGGTTTATCCGTGTTACATATTTAAACCAGTTTTTATCCCAATTTTAAAGCCGTAAAACTTATGTGTTCTAATGTCTTAGTTTGATTGTGTACTACCATATGGGATTCGACTCAACACAAATGGTAGAAATAACATTTATTGTCAAGTATTGGGTTGAATTATGCACACAAATGATGTTATAGATTACTCTGTCTTGTTAAGATGAAAGGGCGATATTACTCCTTCTGAACATTTGATGACGATTTGCAACATTGGTTTCACCATAGTTCATAACAAATCATTTTGTTTTATAAAGCCTTAGATATTAGGAAAACGACAAAAGTGCAAAAATTTTGGCATAAATTTGGTGATTAATCACGATTACTATCGAAAAGTATCTCAAATTTCATAATGTGCATCTAATTTTATAATTCTTTATATTTTCTTTATGTTCTCTAGTGTTTGAGTTACTGGTAATTAACTAGTAAAGAACATTATTTAATTATAAATTCATAAAAATGAATACATTCTTGCTTAAAAGATATTTACGAGAAACATTTTTATGATGAAAACGTTATGTAAATTTAAATAAAGCTTACAGTATGCAATTATAAGTTATTGTGGAACCATGTGTTTGTCATCTAGCTGAAAATTATTAACAATTCTGTCAATTTAGTTTATTTACGTAGTTCAGCTCACTTTTGTGGCACGCATCTAGTTCATGTCATTAAAAATTCAAAAACTGAGCAAATAAGGAAAATAGTTAGACATAAAAAGCATGAAATATAAAGGACATAGCATGAATTCATAAAAAATCTGCCTGTTTGCAATACATGTAACAATAATTTTGAATTGTACAAAAATATTGCTATACTTAGTAGTAAAACTGTCTGTACGTGTACTAATGTATCTCATTAAAACGCTTGCTTGTTATGGTTCTTCAACTTATTTTTTCAAATATTTAATTTATTTTAAGTTTAAAGCTGCATATTTTCAATAAACAGCCTATCTTGATGATGATCTCAGTTAAATTTCACTCAGTAAAGTTATCATTCGCCTAGGCAAATTTCCACTCCTATTGTATTGTAAAATGTTAAAACTAATCCACGAGGTATATGTATAGTTTGTATAGCAATTTCGCACTAAACACAAATAATTTTTTATAGTACTTTTCATAGCATTATGATTTATAAACATATACAAAAATCGACATTATCTGGAAATATTTAAATTAAGAACTACGAACTAAATAACAGGTATCTTTAATGGACGTGTTTGTCCCTAAACATGATACGAGATAAAATAATGTATGGCATAAACCTGCCTGACAGCAAGCTAGCTTGTCAATCAAATGATCTGCCTGATAAACGTTCTTGTCGACAGAGTGAGCAGCAGGCTAAACATGCCTCGCGGTAGTCGAACAACTTATCTGCCTAATATTGATGTTCCAAAATGTTAGGTCCAAATATTACTCGGGGTAATTTTTTGTTGAGTGCATCGTACTGTTATATCCAAATGTATCTCGGAAGAAGTTTATTTCGGCTTCATTTCTTTGTCAAAACCGAATCTATCTCGGAAGAAATTTATTTCGGTTTCTTCTCTTTGTAAAGCCCGAATATATCTCGGGAAATTCATTAAATTTGCGCTCAATTTAACATCATCAAAATAACTTGACAGTTAAGATTAATATGTGCGCTTGTCAATAAACACATCAGGTTATACAATAATCCGAGGAATGATCATGCCAAGAACAATACACGTAGCTCTGGATAAAACAGCTGATCAAAAAAGATGTACAGATAAAGCTTACTATTTAACCCAATAAATTTTACTGTATGTACCAATTGAGAAAATGAACTATTCCAATAAAGAAAATTTTAAACTGTCTCAAAAGTATGTTGTTCTTGTTTTTCTTATTTAAAGAACGTGAAAAAGAAAAATCGTTGTAATTGTTGATTTTCGAGTCATAAAGGAAAGAAAACATGATAAATAAAAATCTCCCTCTGGGAAGTAAAGAGAAGCGCAAGAGAATATAGCTCGCAATGGTAGGAGAGAAATTCTTCTCCCTGAAACTCACATCCCAACACTTGTTGAATTAAGCTGAAAACGCATCTTTTCCCATAGCACGGGAGTGAAGGTAGTCACTTCTTCAACTGTGTGCGCTTGTCAATAAACACACTTGGTGATGAAATAATCCAAAAATTAATTAAGCATGCCAGGAATAATAGACATAGCTGTGGATGAAACAACTTATTAAAAAAGATATACCAGTAAAGCTTACCATTTAACCTAATAAATTATACTCTATGTATCAATCGACAAAATTAACTGCTCCAACAAAGAAAATTTCAAAACGTCTGAAAAGTAGTTTGTTCATGTATTTCCCATTCAAAGAACGTGAACAGGAAAATTGTTGTAATTGTTATTGTTCAAGTCGTAAAGGAAAGAACACATGAAAAATAAAAATCTCCCTCTGGGGAGAAAAGAGAAGTGCAAGAAAAAAACAACTCGCAGTGGGAGGAGAGAAATTCTTTCCCTGCAACTCGCATCACAACACTTCTTGAATTAAGCTGAAAACGCATCTTTTCCCATTGCGCGCGGGAGAAGGTAGTCACTTCTCCAACTGTGTGAATTGCCATAAAAGTGAATTCTACAAACGTGGGCAAGAAAATGCGATTCTTATGTTAACGAACTAAAGGGGACTGAAGTCGGGTTGCTCTGTAAATAGAGTTTCTTTCCCTTCTCATTTTGCTTGTAGCAGGGGCTATTATTCGATAACGCATTTCCTTGATGATTCCTTTTTTCTTCAAATGAACTCATTCTGTTACTTTCGATTCCTTTTTAGAACCTTTTCGGGAAATTTTATTTGATTGTGAGAACCTAGAAAAAGAGCCATATTCGTGTTCTTTCTGACGTCGTGACGATACCAAAATAGACTATTAAGTGTAAAAGCATTTTGAAACAATCCATCGTACCACATTTCTGCTCAACTATTTTCTAAAAATTGATGGAAATATTGTAAGGTGGTTTCGGGGAAGTTCGATTTCCTCTGCATAACTGAGCATTTTTCTATTGGATATTTCGTCGCTTTCTTTTTCCATCTTGTCTATTGTTTAGAAAATTCATTTTTTAATGTTAATGTGTTTGTCTATTAAAATAACCTGCAATTAAAAATGAAGAGGTTGGTTAACTGATGTTCCAACTTTAGTAATATCTGTATGCTATGTCTTACAATCGTACTCAAATTTAATTGTGTTTTCCAGAAAGGGCATGTTCATTTTTATTGACGGATAAAACAATCTTCAATAAACAAAACGTAGCAGTCTTAACCAGTTATCTTATTTAATGAAATAAAGAAACTAGCTTAACTCCCAAAAACAAAATGACTAGCTTTAATCATAAAAGCTCGCTGGTAGCAGATATACACACATATCACACGTGTTGCGTCTTACAGGGTCAATATATAGATTTACTTATGTCTTCTAAGACAGAAGACGCACTCCCGTGTGTTAGGAAATGCCTTCTTTTAGAGAAATTCATTTATTTCCATTGCAGAAGAGTCTGGACTTCACTGTAACGTCAGAAAATCTGTTAAGGCTCTTCAGGAAATAAATATTTTAAGATATGTACGGATAGAAAGTTACAGGAATAACACGATGTTAGTCGATATATATCTTGTACAAACAAATTTCCCCTGCAAGCATAACTTCATTATGGAGCTTTAAATGTCCTTAAGAGTCAGGTAAAGCTTTAGCATACAGTATATTTAATTCACAAATTTGTTTGCATAGTGTTGTGTGGAACTCTCTGGAACTCTGTTGATTCTCCAGTCATTATGTCGTAATACCATGTCAGCAGGGTATGTCACTCAAAAACAATAATTTAATCGAGCAGTGAGAATTAGGTATTGAATATACAAATGTTTTGAATTTATGAGAATTTTTAACTGGCCTCATTAAGAATTTTGAAATATTGTGTTGGCAGTATTTAATTTCGATATAGACTGTAATGTGAATGTAGCTCCTAAATTTAAAGCTCATGAAAATAATTAAAATATTTTGTCACAAAAATCACAAAGCATCTCCCAAAAGTGTAATTTGAACCAGCCAAAGGACATCATATTTTAAACAGTTAATTCTTTATCAAAGTTGGTGCAAATATATTGACTATATAAGGCATATAAAAACGTCCTCTTCGGAAACAAGTCGACACATAAAAAGCTTAAAAAGATAATAGGTTAAAAGTTCTTAAGACAAAGCTTTAAAATGTCAATCTTGAGCTACTTAACTATCCTCTTGTTGCGGATACAACTGCTGATATGACACCAGGCCGCGTCGGTTACATAATACGATGCTGTCGCTGCTGATATTGCAGTTTTATACCAAAAGCAGTTGCTGTTTTATTCCTTGTTTTCCTCGATTGTAAAATGTTTCGACTGATCATCTTTGAAAAAAATATCTCGTAGATGTTTTTAAATTTATTTTACTGCAGCAATGAAATAAAGAAATCCTTACAATAAATTTTGAATTTTCCGACTTTTAATTTCTTTCCGATGCCACGTGTTCTTTTAAACGTAGCTTTCTATCCGCGCGCAAACGTTGTTTCATCTCCAAAAATAGTTTTATTGTAACAAAGATTCCGAAAAGAGACTTTATACAAAGTAGATAAATAGTATGTGAATCCATTGTGAAAGATCTATTCCCTCAAAAATGTCTCTAAATGTCTTTTAAAATACGCTTGTCTATTTATGTACACTGCGATGCAAAAGTTTAGACAAAATGCAAATATGTGAATAAAAAGAAAACTATTCAACGAAATACTTTCAAATTTCTACTGCAGGTACACAATATGGTCCCAAATACTTGTCTGGAGTTCTTAAAGCTAGAACTGGAACCAAATGTTGGATATTACAAAAGACATTTTTTTTACATTGTCGCAAAAGTTTAGACAATAGTCAGATTTTATGCAAATATCCCTTGAAATGTGATTGGTGGAGGAAATGCGGGACTGTATTATTCATTTATAAAGTGCAGAGATTGCTGAATAAATAATCAAAATCTCAAAAGCTCTTTAGTACTCGTGTAAAGAAGATGAGAAAGTTTGGAAGCCGAAATTTGAAAATCAACCTACTTTATTAATTTTTTGTCTTTTAAATTGGCTCTAGTATGGTAGAACATTGCTTTTTACTTTGTGGAGAGCAAATTCAGACATGCGTATCGATCAAAAAGTCCCAGAAAAAATATATTTCTTAAGGATGAAGGAATTGAAAAAAGGCTCAGACTGACGATTCGCAACTTAATTCCCCAAACTTCAACTTGGGTCAAAAACAGCACGTGACAGCATAAGTAGATGAACAACTGAACAGGAATGCATAAAAAAAAACAAAGAATTGTGCCTGAGCCAATTCGACAGTGTCCCAAATAAGATATATTTTAATGTGAAAAGCAGCATATGTATCATCGTGACTAAAAAATGAATGGTAATTTCTTTGATAAAAATTATTAAAATTGGGATGGCCTAGATGGATTATAATTCTTTTAGCGGGACTTGAAAAATATCCAATGATCATATGCTGTGCTGCTTTTACCAATAAAATCTGGCTTATTTGGGACATTCTGTCCGAAAAGGCTCAAGCACAATTCTTTATTTTTATTATGCATTCCGATTTAGTTGTTCATCTACCTATGCTGTCACGGGCTGTTTTTGCCCCAAGTTGAAGTTTTGTAGGATTAAGGGGCAAATCGTCAGTTCGAGCCGTTTTTTTAATTCCTTCATCTTTTAGAAATATATTTTTTTCCTCGGTCTTTTGATCGATACGCATGTCTGAGTTCGCTCTCCACAAAGTAAAAAACAGCGTACTACCATATTAGAGCCGATTTAAAAGACAAAAAATTAATAAAGTAGGTTCATTTTCAAATTTCGGCTTCCAAACTTTCTCATCTTCTTTACACGAGAGCTAAACAGCTTTTGAGATTTTGATTATTTATTCAGCAATCTCTGCACTTTATAAATGAATAATACAGTCCCGCATTTCCTGCACCAATCACATTTCAAGGGATATTTGCATAAAATATGACTATTGTCTAAACTTTTGCAACAATGTAAAAAAATGTCTTTTGTAATATCCAAAATTTGATTCCAGTTATAGTTTTAAGAACTCCAGACAAGTATTTGAGACTATATTGTGTACCTGCAGTAGAAATTTGAAAGTATTTCGTTGAATAGTTTTCTTTTTATTCACATATTTGCATTTTGTCTAAACTTTTGCATCGCAGTGTATACATATTCAGGCAAACTACGAAAAAAGCACTCTATAAATTTATGCATTACTCTTTTTAAATATGAACAGCTCGATGAACAAACAGTTGCTTTTCAAATTTTCTCTTAACGTAACTTCATCTTTTTCATTGTTTATCAATATTTTTATGTAGCTGGATTTTACGAGATTTTTGAAAAGTGTATTTCATCTCGTTTTTGCGCTTCGTGCAAAACTACTCAAATACTTTTTCAAAAAATATAACTACGGCAGTTGAGAAATGAATTGACTTTCTTAGTCAAAATCTTTTTAGTAAGACAACTCGAACCGGGTGGGCGGAGGGGGGTGCATCAAATGGAATCCTTGTCAACAAACTCAATTGTACCTCCGGGCAAAATCTCGTAAGGAAATGTACTTTAGTCTCACATGATTCCGAATGCTTTTTCGAAGAAATAAATCTGCGTTGAATGCTTGCTTAGTGCCAGTGTAAAGAAGAAATAATCAATATTTTTTAAAATAGCTGATTGGTTGGTATAGCTTTTTTGGGAATAACATTATTATTCATGTTTAAGGTTTAGAATTTTTATCATAACCTACTTCTTTCATTCTTTCTATCTACAAAAACATGCATTTTCTTGAAGATAGTTGGTCGCGCTAAATGCGATTATCAATCTTTTCAAACACTAGAAAAGATTGTAGTTCAGCACTATATTTTCAAAGGATTACGCCACTTTTAACGAACATAATTTGAAGAACACATTTGGATGCAAATTAATAAAATCAATTTTAATAAATATTTCTGCATTCTTTAGGATGCATTCTCGCGAAAAAAATATAAAGAAAAAACTTGTTTTCGGGACATAATTTTAATACTCTGCGTTATGAAGGTTTACTTGATCCTCTAAAATCCTACATTTTATTTGTCAGGTTAAAATGAGTGCTGAACGAAAACGTAATATTCGAATTAGTGTATCTAAAGCTATAAACAATATTGTTTCATCCAGTAAAATCCCGTAACTCAATGTTTCTTCGTAGAATATTTGCGAGTGCTAAACAAGTTACTCAGTAAATGATATGGAAAAAAAACAGATATATTTGAGCAGGATGCTTCCTGATGATTCAGTTCAACTGACTGTATCGATGTGTTTTTATCCACTGCGAGAATATTTTTATTGTGCAGCAAATAATACTTAAGAAAAAAAAATGAATAATATAGTGGAACACGTTTCCAAAAGACGTAAAAATAGTCTTCAGAGTTTTATACCTGGTATTAGAGGCGTTAAGCCTATTGTCATAAACTTTTCAATCACATCTTACACTGACAAAGTGCTTTTTTACCAGACATTTCTTTTTGTGATACTTAATCGGGTCACACCTACCATAATGCCTCCTTATTCCTCCTCATCTCCCCTCTTATCCCCTACTTGCTTTTCTCCATTTCATCTGCCCGTTTTCCTATAAATCTTTCATAACACGTCTTACTGCGACAAACTACTGAACTTCCACATCAAAAAGTCCTTCTTAAGCCTTGCACGGAGAATTGCTACAGAAAATGTATTTGATGGCAAACTCTTCAGCAGGCAATTCATCTAGGTTCTTGACGCGACCTACAAAAGTAGATCATTATTTATCTGCCAATTTGTGACGATTTATATTATTTTTGCTATACAGCCTGTTCTCTGATATCTTTCACATATTGGCGGTAGTATTTCTACCTTTTAATTGACTTTCATTGATATGTTTTCTTGCCCTGTATAGGGCAGATATAGGATTGTTTTCTATGCCTTATAATAGAATAAATATGTTTTCCTATTTTTACTTTAGCTTCCGTTGACTTTTACACCTTTTTTTGGAGAAATAAAATTTTAAGCGATCGGAATCAAAAAGTAGCTCACATTTTTTGCCCAGGTGTACCTCGTCGTTGGTGTTAGAGTAACAATCACTATCTACTAAGTCAAGAAAGTAAACCGATTATTTTCTTTTTCCTTGGATTTTAAGTAACTCTTCATTACCTGATGTTTAGTTGCATATTTAGTATCTTCTGCACTGATACGTCAACAAATTCAACCTTGAAATATTTTGCTTTAAGAATTACCATTGAGTATTTCTATAGTACGTCATACCTCTTTTTAATGCATGAAAGAAATATGAGGGATTAAAACAGCAATCATACGTAAAGTTTAGAAAGAGTTCAGTAAAGTTTAAAAGTAGTATTTTAAAATATATATATAGTGTTTTACTTCCGTTCGTACTGAAAGAATTTCATAGTTAAAATGGAAGTAACTTTTGTTTCCTGAAAGATATCTTTATGTCTGCGTCTGACGTACTCCTTAATCTGCCTGCATCAGACAAGACAAAAATAATAGATGAGGATCAGTCCTATCTACTACTCCATCTTTCAGACCCGCCTTACTTTGACCTTCTGAAGAATTGAGGAATACCCATTGGATTGGTAGGAGAGCTTTTGTTGGCACCAACCATCACCATTTGTCAACCTCAGTTCGGATTATGACCCATGTGTAAGGAACCCTGATCCAAAACATTCCAAGATTCTATCTGTCGTAAAACTCTTCAACAGACGACAGAATTCGATCATACGTTCTATTTGTTTGAATGTTGACATTTCATTATTCTTTATATCCTACAAATAAACACATCTTTATGTCAAGATAGGAAAAACTATTTAGTGGCAGTCTTTTCATTTCCCAGCAAGCAAAATGAGTAACTTTTTGAATAATGCAACATGAGTTGGAAACTTTTTTAAGGGACTCATTGCAACTTCAGAACTAATTAGATATATGATAATTTAATAAGTTAACTTCTAGGGTCAGTGCTAATTTTAATGATCACTAATGTTTACATTTCCGTGTCTTTCATCATTAAGTAACTGTTAACGTGATCGAAATTTTTATTTACTTAGTTCAATATTCCCTCTGGTAATTTATTTCAGGTTTAACGCATTACGTTCTTAGGGTTATTCTGTAGTTCTTAAAAGTAGGGCCTTCGAAATGTTTTAGACGGATTAATTAGTCTCAGTTGTTTTTGATAAACTTATCAAAGTAAATATTTTCAAAATTTCTCTGAAGTAAATTTTTAAATAGAAAAATTCCAAAGTAAATTGTAACTCCGCTTTTAATGAATTAAAAATTCATTTCATTATGCTTTTATTGATATTAGCATGTTTAATTGCTATTCGAGAAATTTGTAATTAATATAGATAAGTTAATATTTGCATTGCTAAAATAAACTATGCGTTTGATAACAAAATTCATCATTCTGAAAAATATAACCTGAATTTCTACAGATGCAAATCTAAATAAAACAATACTGCGTCATTTATTGCTGACATTATTTTGATTTGCTTATTGCAAAAAAATAAACTGTTGTTTTTACAGTCTAATACTAGAAACCGAGAATACAAGTTTAAAACTAAAATGCAGGGAATTTTACAGTTATAAACTGAAGCCAGTATTATACTATTAAAACAACAGTAAATTTTTCGCAATGTGTAGCTTTAATTTTTTAATGATAATCTTCCAGTTGTAATACCAAATTTCTGTTTTAATACAATAATGATTTTCCTATTTTCTCTTTTTTTATGACCCTCTTAAATATTCATGATTTTAACGATTTTCTGCCGCAAAACATTGGAAGAAAACAGAGTACTAATCAGTGTTTATTTTTCCTCCGCAGGACAACCATAATTGTCCTTCCCGTATTCGTCAAGTTCCAATAACATGTGTACAACATTCCCTTCGTTCCATCGAAGATAAATGTCTGGCATCTGATCACTCGGATTCCACCAGTCCTCTACGTCTATGAATAATCCAAGTGATGAGGAAACGGTGGTCTGATTAGTTCTCGCTTCAACTACACTGCAAAAACAAACTGTTGTGTTTACACCCAAGTAGCATCAACTCATCGGATTTTGCTCGGCCGATCAACAAACTCCTCGTAAACTGATCCTGTAACGCACGATGACATCGTTCCGATCAGCATCCAAGCACGGTTTTCGATGAGCTATTTTTCATCGGAAATCGATATCCTTCCGATCAACTTTCCCGATGAAAATAAGATGAGCTATATTCCATCGGAAAACGATATCCTTCCGATCAAGTTTCCCGAATGAAATTCCTCGGCACGGGACTGTTCTGCTCGTAAATTGCTCCAAATCTTATCGTATTCTCATCGGATTTTGCTGCTTGGATTCTGCTCGGCCGATGAGACATATTGGATCATCGGCCGATGAGAATTTCATATGGTTTCGATGAATGGCCGATCATCGGCCGATGAGATGATGCTGCTAGGGCAGTATAATACTCGCAGAGGTTCCACTTTAAAACTGTAAAATGCAGTTATAAATTGTAAAATTAGCAATTTTTACAATGTATTGCTGAACATTTTAGTTTTAAACTGAAACCTCGGCTGCCTGTATAATACTGTAAAAACAACAGTTAGTTTTTTGTAGTGTACAATCAGCTTATGCTGCATTCGAAAAAAGGAATCTATCCATTCTAGGTAAAATAATACTGTATTAATTATTGCTGATGCTATTTAGATTAGTAGAGCTGTGATTTTTAAAGGAAACTCCTTAAATTGTAATACCAAATTTGTGTTCAACGCAATACTAATTTCCTATTTTTTCTTATTTTCTGACACTATTAAATCTTCATGATTTTCACAATTTTTCTGCCGCAAAACATTGGGAGAAAGCAGAGAGTACTAATCACAGTGTCGATTTTTCCTCCGCAGGACAACCATAATTGTCCTTCCCGTATTCTTCAAGTCCTAATAACATGTGCACAACATTCCATTCATTCCATCGAAGATAAATGTCCGGCATCTGATCACTCGTTTTCCATTAGTCTTCTACATATATGAATAATCCAAGTGATATGGAATCGGTGGTCTGATTAGTTCTCGCTTCAACTACACTGCAAAAAACAAACAGTTCTGTTAATAGTATAATACTCGCAGAGGTTCTACTTTAAAACTGTAAAATGCAGTTATAAATTGTAAAATTAGCAATTTTTGCAATGTATTGCTGTACATTTTAGTTTTAAACTGAAACCTCGGCTGCCTGTATAATACTGTAAAAACAACAGTTTGTTTTTGCAGTGTAACAATCAGCTTATGCTGCATTCGAAAAAAGGAATCGATCCATTCTAAGTAAAAAAATACTGTATTAATGTTTGCTGATGATATTTATTAGTATAGCTGTGATTTTTAAAGGAAGCTCCTTAAATTGTAATATACCGAATTTGTGTTTAACGCAATACTAATTTCCTATTTTCTCTTATTTTCCTTCGGTTATTAAATATTCACGATTTTTACAAATTTTCTGCTGTAAAACATTGGGAGAAACCAGAGAGTACTAATCACAGTGTTTATTTTTCCCCCACAGGACAACCATAATTGTCCTTCCCGTATTCTTCCAAGTACCAATAACATGTGTACAACATTCCCTTCGTTCCATCGAAGATAAATGTTCGGCATCTGATCACTCGGATTCCATCAGTCCTCTACGTCTATGAATAATCCAAGTGATGAGGAAACGGTGGTCTGATTAGTTCTCGCTTCAACTACAATCAGCTTATGCTGCATTCGAAAAGGGGAATCGATCCGTTCGAGGGATGGGAGTTGCTGTACAATGGAGGGGTACAACTTGCCAAATGGTGTCAATCAAACGCACCAATCTGAAATGGAGAGCTTTGATGTTATGTTTTGCGGAGTAAATTGCGTTACATTTTGCGAAACTATCTTCATATTTTATTTAGGTTGCTGTTGTTTTTAAGCATTTGTAGTAATAACAGATATGTCGTTTATTGTAAAAGTGGTGTAATTAGATGGTTAGAATGCTAAGTGGTATCAAGTTTTTTTTTTAGCTAAATGACATCACATTAATTATTATTTTTTACTCACATTTAGGTACTAGATATTTTCGGACCCAATTTAGTAATTTTCGGGCAGTAAGCCTAATCCATTTGTCAATGCTTCGTGCACCAACAGTCCCCTTTATGGACTGTTGTTTTGGTCTTGTGAACCATTCGTATTTTTATGAATTAATGAAAGGGCTTGGGTTTGATAGTATTGAAACAGCTGTTTGCTGCGTTTTTAACTCTTTTGAAATACTTTTTCTTGCAATTGTGCACCCGCTGTCTCATTTTAATCATTTCATAGTACACGGTTTTTACTGTTTTTTACAAAGAAGAAAGATAAAGATTTTATCTAAAATATTCATTATTTTTTACAACGTAAATTGCTGCTGATAAGGGAACAAATTAAATTGTAAACCAGAGTTAAAAATTTATATTTGAAGATCTCTCTGGTATTGGGATAAAATATTCTCATACTTTAATGTCATTGCAAGCAAATTTTAAATAAATATCGAACGATTAAAGTGGTAAAACTATTTTATGTACATATATAATACAAATTGAGAATCTGGTCTGTTTGCAGAGATATGGGGAGAGTGTGTTTAAAATTTAAAAATATAAAAAATATATATTTAAAAAATATGGTAAAATATATAAATATATAAAGAATTGTATACACGTTCCACGTACGCTAGGAGAAATTGAAGAATTTCAAAGAAACGTTCATCTCAGTTAAACTTTTTCGTAATTGAATTCGATTTCGTTTTGATGTAAAAAATAAATAATAAAAAAATGATCCGGGAGTTTCATTTTAGTAGAGAGTTAAGAGGTATATCCAGGCGTAGTGCTGAAGTGTTTACTTCAAGTAGATTGAATAAAAGGAGAGGTGAAAGGAAAAAAAACTTCGCTCATCGCAGAGATAGCAAGTAGGAAGCAAGATGCTTGGAAGGAGCAAAACCAACAGCTAAAAGAAAGCAACAGCCTTAGCTTGGCTCCGTATTTAATAGAAACGGGAAAGCTGAAGATCAATTTTTACGATGAGTGATAAAATTGAGATATCACGCCGTTGTTCGTTTTAATATATTCTGAGAAATCTGGATATTTGCTGGGATGTTCACCTACCAACAAAACTTTCAGGAGCGGGAGAAATATTTTTGCCTTCTTTCGGAAAATTTTTGTTGCTCAAGGGGGATTCAGTTTGCTTAAAAAACTTGATTTTTTCCCGGTACGCCGGGAGCTGGATCATTATTTTGTGTGACAACGGCTGTACGTTCTTTAATGGGCTGTCAGAAATTTAGTTAGTGAAAGAAAATGAAATATATTAGTTTATGTGAGTGATAGTTTGTGCTATCTTTATCTGACATTT
Source organism: Uloborus plumipes (assembly GCA_038373865.1). Taxonomy (NCBI): domain Eukaryota; kingdom Metazoa; phylum Arthropoda; class Arachnida; order Araneae; family Uloboridae; genus Uloborus; species Uloborus plumipes. The sequence continues at coordinate 129,048 of JAXGGA010000305.1, forward strand.
TTATCCTTTTATAAATTTAAATTTTTCACGAAGTTTGAGGATGCTAATGGCGTGAATAAGATTAGGATGATTCATTCTTCATTTTGCTGAATTATTTTTCTGCTTTATGCAATTACAAGTTTTTCTAGCTGAAGATTATTAATTTTCGTTCCATACATTAGGAAAATAATTTTAGAATTTTAAATCTATTGCTGATTAAAATAAAAATACCTATGCTATAGTTAAGAACGGGTGTGTTTCATTTTGTTTAGGGCTGATTTCCTACCAATTCCCAAAGCTGTATATTTTTAATAGGTTTCGATACTTTAAGGTTTCAGTTTCTAGAAATATGTATATCTATATATTTATTTGGTAATTTATTTTATATAAACAAGTAAATAATGCATATACGTTAAGTGTAAGTTGCACTCACTCTGAAAATTACTCTCACATTACATTCCACAGACCGTCCTTGAAAACGCCCTTCGTCATTTACAAGAGAAATTTCATACAAATACGCAACGTGCTACAAATTTAAATTTTAACGTGTAGCAGGCACAGGTGCAATGTTTAGGTAAAATGTTAGAAGCAATTGTTTTAAATTTGAGCCCGTAGTTTCATAAAAAAGGTACAGAAATTTTAACGTATAGCTCAAGCATACATCAAAAACAACTTATGAAACAATAAAGATGCAGCACTATTTCAGTCATATATGGTTAATGATAAGCTCTTGCATAAAAACAAATATATATAAGGAGCTTAAACTGACGAAGTGTAAGCCAAAAGGGATGGAGTACGAAATCAGTATTATGAGTTTAAGGAACAAACATATGTTGGGCATTCGTCTTATACCTGTGAGGCTTTCATTAATGTCAATGCCAGCACATCTTATCTGGCAGGACATTATTTTGCTTGCTTGATAGTTTCGTTATTGCCACTCTCTTGATATCATTGTCTAGCTCTTTCATTTTCTTGAAGTATACTTAAAGAAAAATAAGTTTGCTTTATATCGAGTATGTTTCAACTTAAAATTCACAATTTGTTATTTATGCAGGAAACTCAGAATGATCTGAACAGCTATTGTTAATAAAAGTAATAAATTTCTCAAGCGTATTCACATTAACTTTTATAAGGTAATTTTTTAAATAGTGATTCCTTTGAAACTATGGTGGGGAAAGTGCGTTTACTTGTACCTATTTTTACTTTCACCCTTTAAGTTTATATAAACTGAGAGTGAACTAATATACCGTAAAGTCGTGTTACTTGGACCCACAAGGGGGTTACTTGAGCCCACAGTAAAATGATAAAATCTGGGCTTGGTACTAGCGTTAGAGACTGCAGAGTGCTTCTACCTAGCGGAGAAACGAGGAACTACGTGCAATTCTTCAACTAGTAAGTACCAAACCAAAATTTTATCATTTTACTGTAATGGGCTCAAGTAACCCCCTAGGGTTCATGTAACCCGACTTTACGGTAGCTTTTTTTCCTCTATGCTATTGTTATGCAACATGTATATATGTTTTAAAATTTTAGTAAAAGTAGTTATAAACTAAATTATTTTGAATGGAAAAATGTAAATAAGACTAAGGTATGTCACTGGTGCTGTACCTTAATCTTAGGGTTAGAGTATATGGGACGGGTTTAAAAATGCTTGGAACTTGCTGATATTGCTCTTTCCTTCTTTCTATTTTGTTACGTGGCATCTAAAGTATAGAAAAACATTTATATTTGGAGCCTGAATTTACACTTCAACTTATATTAGCTCAAATTCAGTTTTTCTGGATGTAACTTAGCTTCATTGAGAGCTATGGCGATAGCAAAGCAAACTACATGCACGCAGTGTTGCCATATTATCAGAAGTAATGTTAAAAATAATACAGAACCATGACACAGCCATTTTCCCTGCTATGTCTTCTGAAGGAACATTATTACGTTATACTATTTGAATCGTTTGATTTTTTTTTAGAAACAAGTTAAATTTCTCTTCTAGAAGTGAAGTGAAGTGAAATGAAATCAAAGTAACATGAATGTATTTATTCTAGAAAACTTCACAATTTTAGGATTTTGTTAAGTTTAAATAATTCGAGAAATCAAAACTACCAATGAAGCAAAATAGTTCAAGTAACTTGAGCAATAAATCAAATAATGCTTTCTATTACAAGTAAATGACATAATGAAAAAAACTTGTTCCTGTGAATACCACTAAAATTTTTCTGTTTTTAAATGTTCTCTTGCTTAACAAAACCACATCTAAATCACAAGAAAATTCCCGTATTGTGAAATATTAAAGAGTGCTTTCAGTAATATATGTACTTTGCATTTTCTCATTACAATAAAAGGAACAAATTAATCTCATTTAAAATTTCAGATATTGTAAGTCACAGCAAGAATAGGAAGAAAATAATATGACTTTTTATTTGCGCAATTTCAAATCTGCGTTAAAATGAGTTACCAATAAACTTCGCAACAAACGTGCGTTAGGTTTCAAGGCCCTTTATTAAGGAAGTGTGTACACCTAATGTGCAATTATTTCCTATGAACCCACATTGTTTCAATGGTTTGTTCGTGTTTACGCTACTTAACGCCGTACGTTTAAACCCTTATTAAAGAATTCTTGTCAGACTATAATTACGAACCAATTTTCCATCCAATTATAGGAGAGAGAGCGTTCAAATTAACTCCTACAATTTTCACTCTCATTTTGGATGGGTATTCTCTTTTAATTGACTAGAAACTTTTGTGTTCTTATAGTAGCTGCTTCCAAAGAATTACCTGACTGTTTTAGAAGCGTTGTATGCTTCCTTCAACTTATTTAGCTTGTTAATGGAATGAACTTCTTCCAGTACATTGCAAATCTGAAAACTGACTTTTTTTCTTTGCGGGAGGGGCGATATATTAATTTTTCAACACAAGTATGTTATTATTTACAAACATTTAGAGATTGCTTTATTATTAAAAGTTTGATTCAAATCATTTTATGTAATATTTGTTCTGAAAAATATCGAGTTAGACCTTGATTCAATCATCGACTATTTCAAAAAATTTTGGACTGAAACCTATGGTTTTAAGTTTTGTATGAAATTTTTACTGTCCTTATTATATTTCCACAAAAATATTTTGCATTATCACTTTATTTCGGATAATCTATAAATGGTGCCTGCATTTAAATAAATCCACATTATCTTCCGAATTTCAGTTCAAAATATTTTATTTCAGTATTTATATCTCTCATTATAGAAATAGGTATTTACGTATTACCTGTTGTGGAACCTTTTTTTTTCTTTTGCCGAGGATCTAAATGAGTAGATTTTGATTATGCAAACTAATTGGCAGCTTGCACGGAGCTATGGAGTTCAAAACGTCGAAATTTGGATGGTAGATTACAATTTGATAAACTATGTAATTTTTAGAAGAATCGGAAAAAATATATTGCAAAACTAATTCTTTGCATATTTTTAGACAAAAAGCAAAAAGAAAAACAAATCTCTCGTGTCATCATTGAAATAGTCTCGAATTATTTGAATAATTAAGGATGATCATTTTAAGAGTTTGTGGTGATAAAAATGATAAAAATTAGTTTTACGTTTTGAATTGAAAGCCAAATGTTTCCTAGGATTTAAATAGTATGCACCGATATCAATAATCTACTCATCGATCAACTATCAATTTTATGCATAAATTATGCGTCCGGAAATTTTAACAGATGTTTATTGTGGATATTTGTTAAAATATTTCAATGTTTTTCTCTCTTCTTGTTCAATGTATGAGTTTTTAACTCATATCGTCTTTCACTATTTGATATGTGTATATAAATAGAATGCAGAGAGAATTTATAGAATATATGTATCAATTAGAGTGCAAAGTTAAATGAATAAAAACTTTTATTTTAGACTTTCTCTTAGTGGTTTTTATTTATTAAAACTCTAGTTTCATAAGTTTGTTTTTATATTGCTGCGAGAATGAAATTCTAGGGCATTTTTGAAAAACTATACTCTTGGGAACAAAACACTTTTAACAAGATAAACGTGCACTTTGTAGCATTAAATGTACAAGTGTTTTGTATAAAACTGGCATTTCTACGCATATTTTTGAAGCAGAACTTTACCAGTTTAATTTGTTTACTCTTTCTCCAGTTTTTCTATTAGTCCCTGCTCCTTTTCACGTTGTATTTTACAACTGCCAACTCCGTTGTCATAGTTTATTACAATGGTTGGTTATTAATAAATTAGGGTGGTGTATAATAAATCAACTTCTGTTCATAAAAGAGCATTTTGAATAAATAATGAAGTAGCTTAACTGTGTTTAAACTTACCCATTTTATAATTAGAAAAAAAAACTATTTTGCGTTGGTATATTTACAATAATTATTACTAACTTAAAATGGCATAAAAAAGTTTAAACAAAGAGTATAAATAAATAAAGCAGTGGTATAAAGCTTAGATTTTCGATTATTTTTTAAAGAACTTTTACCACACGTTTGAAATCCGTTTCTTGAATCTTAAATTTTGAAACACGTTACTAGCCTCGTATATTTTCTAACTTTTTCGATTACATAGTTGTTTTATGCACTGTTTAATGTGTCCTGTAAACATGGGGGTTATTTTAAAGAATTTTTCATGTTTGTACTTATTTATTTGGTTAGCAACATATCCTTACAAGCCTTAAATGCCGTCTCTCTTTTTTAAAATGGCGTTGTCCCTACGGTTTGGAAATCTTCAATTACATTGAAATGAGTTCAACTTTGTGTTCCTGTTGAACGGCTGAGGTACCAGCGACACATAATAGTGGTTAGTTGACACTAAGCTTTAAGGATGAATGACTTGAAAAATGAAAAAAAAAAAAAAAAAAAACGTTTATTCAGGCTTGTTTTAACTCTGAATTTAGTTTCATAATCAAACATAAGGTCTTCAAGAAAACTTTGAATTGTTCGTTTTTTTATATATTAATTATAAAAGAAATATTTTATGTTTCTCCTGGCGACTTTTTTATGTTTATAATTCACATTATAACTGAGGAATTATGAGTGTTTATATTTTTTCCTTTCTGAAACACATATATTTAGAGAGAGTAAATTGTATTTCCGTATTTTATGAGACTATTTTGAACAGAAGAAAACTTTTTGCATCAATTTTCCTTCTTTAAATAAGTTTAAAATCAATGTATTTTTTAATGAGAGGATTCTATGTGTTTTTATCCTTTGGTATTACTATTATAAAACAGTAGAATAATAAAGTAAAATTATAAGCACGGCTTTATGTAAAATAAAAAAGGGCACAAGATTTTTATCAAAATCGGCATATAGTGCTCAAAGCGAATTTCGAGTGTTAGAAGCATCTGAAAAATATTATTTCAATTTCAGAAGCATAAGCTCCCTCACAATGCGGCGGAGATAAATTTGAAATGAAAGCCTCTCTAAGGGAAGAAAGGTATAGATAAGAGATTTGCAACTTTCAAAGTGCCTGAAGGTTGTAAATGTATCTAAGGGAGTTGCGAACTGTATGATACTTTTTAAATTAGTAATTCACATGCTAGAAGCAGAGTAGGAAAAATGTCAAAAGAATTTTTTTGCGTCCTTGCAACAAATTTTGCTTCTTTGACGGTTTTTTCCCCTCCCCCTTTATTACAGACTAAATTTTGCAAAAAGCGAGTTTTTAGCAAAACTGCTTAACTTTTCAAGCCACATAGACATTTAGACTAGCGTAAGCACAAACCTCTTTTTCCAGCATTCTGAAAACGCCGTTGCTTTCAGAAGTAGCATCACAAATTAAATTTTAACAATTATCAACGCAAACTTACTCACTTTGCTGCGATTAAATTATTTGTTATATTCCTCCAGGAATAATGTACTAAAATACATTTTAGAGCAATGTAAGTTTTTAGTAAATTTAAGGTTGAATAAAAACTAGAGGTAAAAGCGGATATTGAGACATAGTTGATTTGAAAAAAAAAAAGAAAAAATCTTAACACAATAAAAGTGGGCCTTCCGGAAAACTAATCTACGCGCTTTATTAGAGTTTTGCGCATTCCTTCCGCAAATAAATTGTCAAGACTATAGTTAAAAGCGTTCGTATATTTCAGGTTTATTCTAGAAAGCCAGAAAGAGTTAATGAAATAAATTATACAGGCTTAATGAAATAAAATAGAAACAAACTTAATTTATTGCCTATTCTTAAACTTGACGTGATTCAGATTCAAATACCCCCTCAAGTCAGGCAAGTTCCACAAAATTAAATTAAGCAGTAGTTCGTTTTCGTATAACAAACACTGCTTTTTGGTTGATAAAGGGAAGGTGCGTGTCATTAGCGAGTGCAGTGCTTATTTTATTTATTTTTATTTATTTAATACAAATGAGTGCATTTACAAGTATTTTTTATTGTGTTTTGTTTACAAAAGGACATTTTTAATAAAAAAAAGTTAAAAAATGAAATTTTAAGGAAGTTAACTCTACAGTCTGGTGAAAAAAAAATAAACCTTAGCACTTATAATCTGCCATGCGGACAAACAAATAAAGTGTCATTCGCGGTCGATTTTTAAGTCTTTTACATCAATTATCTAGAATTTGTTAAAGGACTGTATTTACGCGCTTTACATTCAGCACATACTTCAAAATTCAGATAGAGAATCATCATTTCTGTCAACAAAAATGAATTAAGATTGCACACATTACTCTAATTCTATCAATAAAAATTCCAAGCTTTTCAGGTTTTTATGCAAGAAAAATATAAAACGATTGATAGAAGTAATTATATTTTTAAAGAATCAAATAACTATGGGTATTATTTACCAAGTGTTGTAAGATTGAAAAATGAAATAATATTCATTGATCTACGAGGAGAAATAAACGGTTGTAGCACGTTTAGGTTATAAAAATGTATAAATTTACTAAACTGCGTATTAGCTCGTGATTGCAATTTTTAGACTTTTTCTTTTATAAGTTTTAGCTTTTTTTTACTTCTGAAAAAGCTTTAATTTTGTAAATGCAATCAAATTTGCTTCAGCTATTTAAAATAGCTGTTGTTTTAAATCTTTTACTGAGCGTGGGTTGGTTTTTCTTTCCCAGTCATACATTAAACACATTTGAGAAAACATTGAATTCTGATGAATCAAATTTTCTTCCTATTAAGTCTCGCGTGGCCTCTCCATTTTTTTTAACATGAAGAAAAAATATTTGCTGGAAAAAATACGAAAAAAAATTTGCGTACTTTAATTTGTTAGGAAAGTAGGTAATGATGTGTACTTTCTTATATTTAAAATTTTTCTCGTTAGGGAACGTTGAAATGTTTATATATAGATATTAATTTAAATTGAAAAAAAAAAGGACAATTGATAAAGTAAAGGACAAAATACATTCAAACATCACCACACAGCTCAACAGGTACCAAAGGCAGCTCTTTGAACCTGGAAGTTAGAAAATTGAAGAATAAAAGCAGACAATTTTAAATAAAAAAATGAGATAAAAATAATAATTGAAAAATCCCAAATATCCAGACTTTTTTTTATTGCCAATTTTTTTTTAATTTCCAACAAGTAGTTTAGTTTCTGAGTTTGAACTGAATCCCAAACTCTTTTTCCTATAAAAATGTATCATGTAATAACAGAGTACTTTCAATATAAAACTTAAAAAATGTACATTTTTCAAAATGGAGACATAGTTAATTTCTTGCAGTGATTGCGGAAAAAGTAAAAAAAAAAAAAATGTAAGCTCAAGCCTTATTTAATCCGAACCAAATTACTTTCCAAAAAAAAAACTCAACCTCAAGTTAGAACACAGCGCATTTTCATCATTTTCGAAAAGAATGTTCCGGTTTTCTTAAACCTTAATAAGCAGTAAAGAAAAAAGAAATCTTAAGCGCTGGCTTCATAAAATATAAATTGAGGTAGAAGTGTGAAATATATATGTATCAATGTGAATTCAGAATGAATAAGCTCTTTGGTATCAAATTCAGGAAATTACAGAAAATAAATTTCTTTTGAAAATGATTTTCGCCTTCGCCCTTATGTTACTATCAGCTGCTTTTCAAGATTCAGGAACAGGTGTTCAAGTTAGAATAAAGTTATGAAAATTGGCCCCTCGCTTGCGGCTAGTGAAATTTTCAAAATTGGTTATAAAAATTGGATTTTTCTCGCGAAGAAAATTTTGCAAATGAAGTTCGAAGACTCGAGAAAAGAGTGGTTAAATATTTGTGCGAATTGTACAACAATCTTTTCTTAAACTTATTTATGTAATACTGTCTTTTTTTTTGCCTGTAGTCTTTTGTTTCATAGTTTATTGTGTCTATATTTCCATTTATGTTTCTCTGTAGAAACAAAACCTATGTTTGAAATATTACACAAAGAAAAGAATACTGTATTTAAATGTACATCCGCCTTCTCACACACATGTTATAAAATACTTTAAAAAATATAAAATTCTATAAAACACGACGTTTTTTCAATCCAAACTACTTACTATCGAAAAAATCATTCAGCAATATTGTGAAAGTAAGTAAATGTATTTTTTTGTTATATCTGGGGTAAAACCTCTGCCTTAAATGAGAAATTAGAGCAATTAGTTTCCAATGTTTATGTTAAATCTAAAAAAAAAAAAATAATAAGAAAAGTAATGGACTTTTATTTAATGCAACAAAGGGCAGATATATATTTTTTTAAATTTTGAACACATTTCTGCTTATGTCGGAAGATTTGTACAATGTGTATTAATGATATGCCACAAGATGTGCAAGTAATTAAGTATGAATTGAAACAATTGATTACGGTAAAAAAAAGTCACTAGTACGAAACAACTGACATTGGTTTTAAAGTAGGGAAAAAACATTAATCACATTTACATAAATGATAATTTTACTTTAAAACCAGTTTTTTCTGGAAGTATCCAGCATTGAATTGATATGCTAGCAATTATGCAGTTTCGTATGCTCAAGGTACTCGAAACTGAATCACGATTCGTCATTCAATTGCAGTCCACTTACGTTGGGCTTCTTAAACAAAGCAATATAATTTGTGTCACCTAAATTTAGGAGAGGTAGATTTGTTTAAAATGTGAAAGATAATAACTGTGTTGCTCAAATCTTATGAAGATAAACTTCAAGCAACATGTTTGAATGAGAAAGAGCGAGAGAGAGAAGCGCTCTTTACTTAAATTGAAAATCTTTGGGTGATAGTCAGTTGGGTTAGTTGGTCAGTTGGGTGATAGTTAGTGCAACATGTTATTTATATTTTTGAGGGGGAAGGGGGTTGAAAAGTTTTTATTAAGATAAGGTCAGAAAATAAATAAATAAATAAATAAAAAGAAATGGTTTTGAACTAAATGCGATTTCATAATCGGATGGAAATATATAGCATTTATACTCAACACAGCAGTAATAAAAAAACATTTGACGACGGAATACTTTCAAAAAACAGTCATTATGCCTCATTTTCATAGATTTATGAAGTTATTAAGCATGCAAACACACACACACGCAAATAAATAAAACTCCTTTATATGAATTTGCAAGTCTGAGATTTACTTTGTTAAATAATTTTTTTTCCGAGTTTACTGCAACAACATAATCGTGGTTTAACACCTTGTAAATCGTTTAGATTATGTATTTCTAAAAAATTGGGTCGAAATTCTGTGGAAGGAAATATTTCATTCAAAAGCGACATTTTGGGGCCCAGGAGGTCTCAAGCCCATAACTTTCACATTATTCTCACGACACTCTAATAAACTGAGCTACTGAGGTCACAGTAGCGGTATGCTATTCATTAAAGCAATGTTTGATTTCAAAGGAAAAAAAAAACAGAAAAATCGATTTTTTCCTGAAAACAGCCACATTGTTAGTTGTCTCTTTAACTTGTACTGTAAGTGGTGAAAACGTATTTATGTTATGTGTGAAATTCCAAAATCAGGTAAATTTCGCCATCAGATGGTTAATATCAGTATTGACTTACTAAAAACATCGGCAAAAGAGGAGTATTCTCGAAGAATCACTGGTGAATGTCGACATCAGCCAACGTCGGTCCTTCACGATAAAATATGTAGTTGTACAAAATATAAATACATATTTTTCATCATGTTTCACGTTCAGTATTGTTAGGATTTTATGTTCCAATAACAACAATGACACCTAAATCTTTGCGATATTATGATTACAAGAGTGACATGTCGCTTGTAAATATTGGAAACCTAATATTAAACATAGCCTGTCTGTTTGAGGATTTGAGTTTTACAAATGAGGTTTATGCTCTTTCTGGGAAAAGAAAATAGGCGCAATATTTTTATAAGTCATCCGACAATATTGAGTTTTTTATTATTATTATTTATTTTAAGAACATATTTTCGCTGGGCAATATTTTTCGCCTGACATCTATTTGTGTTGGCATGTTTATTCTTTCTCTTTAAAATTGAGAGAGACAATTTATAAATCATCTTTATACCTTCGAAGTAAACAGAGTAGCATAAATAAATATTTGTGCATATGAATGGTGAAATATTTCAGACTTTTGAAAGATAAATATTTTTACTCCATCTAAATTCGCAATTGAGAAGCAATTGGAATAACAAATTTTCGTAATTTTAGCAAATGTGATCTATAAATCATATGCATGGAAGTAGTTTTGTTGAGAATTTCATTTTCTTGAAAGTATATATTTGACGCTGTTAAGGGACATAACTTTAATGTCAAGTATTTAATCGGAATAAATAAGTTCCTGTTCTTATAAAAAAAAATTGTAAAGCAGTTTAAAAATGCGTGTTGCATTAAAATAGAAATTAATGAAAGTAAAGTTTGGAGTTAATATGAACATACATGATATTTTTTTTTTTTGATGCATTAAATGTGTATTGCGTATACTTCTTGTAACTTGTAGTAAGAAGATTTCCATGATGCTCATTAAAACAGGTTAAAAATGATAATTAAAACTGAAAATAAGTATATTCTTTTAAGTCGTAAAATACAAAAGGATTTGCGTTTTTGATGCCTCCAATCGTAACCTTTTTTCAAAACTTTAATGCTCGTTTTGTTATGTACATAACGAAGAAACGTTTATAACATTATAAATGAAATCATCTTTATGTCTCGCTATTCTGTTTAAAAAATACAATTTTAACAGCTCTTTACTGTAAATATTATTGCTTCGTTTATTAAATTCGTTTAAGTAAACGCTGTGGAGATCGACTGGTAATAATGTGAAGTTAAAGAAAAAACTATTTTATTTTTTCTTAAAATATTTGCTTATTTTTACAAATCCTTCTCATCGGTTTACTTCACAACAATTTTATGTCTATGCGTAATTGTTACTTATCTCTAACTGTTACTTATCTCTATGTTTTTATTATCACTTTTAAAGTTGAAAAGCAGCTTTACCTCTACTTTAATTAGAAGAAAAATATTTTTTTTTATTTGTTTAAAAAAACTAAGTTGTTTTCTTTTCTGTTTTAGGTAAGTGTCCAGAGTATTCATTTTCCAGCTTTTTTAGGTACCGTAAAATGGGGTGTATAGGAACAGCGGGGTCAATCGGAACAAAACTTCCCAACCGTACAAAGAAATTCTTCATAAATATACTATTGGGTATTTTTCGCCATGAATTTTTTTTTAGAAAGGTAAGATCATAGGAAGTAGGAAAAAAATACTTTTGTCAATCTGGCAACTCTACTGGCTTCTAAAGAGGGCTGCACGTTGAATGCTAGAAAACATCACATTTTCATAGACTGCAAAACTTCATATGCAAGAACAAACCTTCTTATATTTAAAAACTATGAGTGGTATGTTTCAATTATACATGTATCTGAACAACAGAATACCACATTAGAATTTACATTTTTTATAAATTGTGTCATAAAAGTGAAGAATTCTGAAAAATGCCAAGGGAAAAAAATTTGCGGGGTGAATCGGAACACTTAGTTCTGTTGTTCCAATTCAAACTTATTTGAAGGAAATTGTTTGAAAAATCAAGATTCTAACCCCAATTCTTCTAATCAAGACAAGGACAAGGATTTATTACTGTTTATCCCTTCTCGTGAGCAACTAGATCTTAGAATGACAAAAGTTACAGATTTCAAAAGATTTTTTTCTCCAGGAGACTTTTTTTTGCTTAAAATAAAAGGGAGAAAGTCACATAGACTTTATGTAGTAAACGTCCAGCACACAGACAGCGATGAATAAGCGAAAAAATCTTTCAGGACAATCCCCGAAACCCAGAAATTTCAAAAAACTAAAGAAAAGGCAGAGTTCATCCCAGGAGATGTTATGAAGAAACTTAAGCCAAGTCACAATTGCTAGTTTTAAGGACAAGTACATATTTGTGGACGACATGAGTGACTTCCATTCATGTTAAATCTTTGCATTTCAATTCAAAAGCTTTTCTTAAAATTACTTTTCATTTTTCATAAGTTCAAAATTATTTTGAATTTTCACAAATTATAAACGTTTACTGGTACTGAAAACATACATTTATTTGACAGTAATTATCTGTTCTTATTCTCCCCCATCAATATTACTCATGTTTGTGAGACCTATTACAGATTAAATTGAAAAAAATAAAAATTTTAACAAGTGTTCCGATTGACCCCTATCAGCGGGGTGATTCGGAACACCCATAATTTGCTATACATTTTAATAATAATTGCTCAAAATCTTTTGTCTTTGCTTGGAATATCAAAAGTAAAGCAAGACCGAAGTTTTTACCCAAAAAATTAAATTAAAAAAAAATCTTTTAACTGCTTTTTTTACAATCAAAGCTGAAAAGTGTTCCGATTAACCCCATTTTACGGTATGTTTTTCACTTTCATTTTATGAGAATGGTACTTTTTCACGAAAGAAAGTGTTTTAAAAGCACCACAGAGAAGTTATAAAAACCTAGCTGTAAAATTTTTCAAAACACATTAAAAACATATTGCACATAAAAATGAACATAATAGCATACAATTTTAATCCAAAAGGATCATTTGTTAAAATATTCTTCCTTATAGTATACATGTATTGTTCCTCTTAATTTCATTTCATTTTTTACATTTTGTTTGTTCACTTTACCTGAAAATAAAGAAAATTATTGTTTTTATTTGCATATGATAGTTATAGATTTAAGTTTTGCAAGTGAGAAAATTTGTTTACGAACTCCTTAAAAATTGATCCTTATTATCTAACTAATAGATTATTAATAATTAATGATTTATCTCCCTCAATTTTATTGACATTTTATTTTAACCGCTATTTATTATAAATGGTAAAGACAAAAACATCTTATTTTAGTTTGAATAGGGTTATTTTCTATTTTAGTATTATAAAAGTTGTTAAAATAATAAGATAACATGCTTAAGTATTGTCTTTCTTAGAGAACCTCAGAACTACTTAATTCAGTAGCTTCATTTTTATCTAAAAAGAAGCTTTTCATTAGAAAAACTAATGCATTAGTATAATTATTTATTGCTTTAAATGAACGAACATCTGATGAATCCATTTTACTCATTATTCGTTTTCCACCAATAAACAATTTAATTTGCGCACTTTGAAATAAACAACTAAATTTTCATACAATGCATTTTCTATAGAATGCAATTAAACAAAGAGCATTTAACTTTACAGCCCATACTTATCATTTTATTAGTGCTTCTACAAAGAAAAAAACTTATCCATTTACAAGTATTTCAAATTACTCAAGCTTGGGATCAAATAAAAGCAAGAATCTCATTAAAGGAACTATACAAAATCCTTCGTCTGTCCCACCGTCTTTAGATAATTAACATTCTAATATTAGAGCTGAGTATCGGCAGAATAAATGTTTGAGCTTCGATAAAATAGGCTGAGGCCGCAGCGCAAAATACACAAGACTTGTTAAACTCTTAGGATGGGCTTTCTTCTTTTGCTCTTTTCCATTAAGTATAACAAAAGACTTCGGAAGTGAAAAAGGATAAAATACAAAATTTATTTTTTTTCTCTCTTAACTAAACAATTGTCTTTTTCTCCAGAGATTGTATTTTCTAGAAGCACTACTGGGATAAATTCTCACATTCCCTATGTAGTTTGTCAGTTTGGTTTACTAGACTTTCCTAAGGGCCAGTTTCCTTGCTCTAATCAAGCTTTTCCTAGAAGAACCTGACGTCCTTTCCTCTGGTAGATATCTCGGGCATTATGTCGCCATATACCTTCAATGAGCTTTTAGAATGGACAATAAAGTGAATATATCATCCTAGCTGCCGAAATGAACGTCTTGACTCTTACGATAATGCTCTGCTGGAGAGATAAGGGAGCATGAGTTTTCAGATGGAAGGACGCTGATGTATTAAGAGCATTTAGTCTAAACTCATTTCCTAAGTGTAAAGGATGTATGAATATATTCTTCATGAAAATGTGCATGTTTTTGTTTTTTAATAAAAGTAATAGACTGATCATAGTGAAAATATTGACTAAAAATGTGTTGAATAATATGACACGAAAAAGTCGTATTAACTAAAGATTTTTTTTTCAAAAGAAAAAAAAAAGTTTGCTGATCGGCAGATATAAAAGCATTTAATTTATTTTCGGAATCCGTATATACCGACACGGATGTTCCTTTTTTTTCCTTGACAACCCAGGTAGCACAAAAAAAAGTTTAAACGTTTTATAAACGTTTTTAATCCGTTGTCACAACGTTAATAACCATTTTACAACCTTTAAAAAACGAAGTATGCTACTTGGGAAGTGAAGAATTTGAGAACGTGATTTGTATTGTTCAAATACATGTTTCTATAAGATTTCTGATACAACGAAGTAATTTCAGCAAACTTTCTCCAACAATAAGTAAATAAATAGGTACAATTTATGACAGGAATTGTTACTTCTAATTCAAAATTTTCACTGGGAGTAAGTGCATCACTTTTCACGACTGCAATAAGGCAACAAAAGAGTTTTCGTGGGCTGTAGCATGTGATATGTTCACTTATTTAGCAGCGCAGTGTGTATTCAAGGGAAGCCATGAAAAAAGAACCGTAATGAAAACAGAACAAGGAACTTCTTTGGGGGGGGGGGGTGTACTAACAGCTTCCCTTACGCATCTCCTGCTAAGAACACTTGCACAAGATTTATTAAGATCGGTGTTTAAGTACCTTCACTGCCAAGAGCACTTGTACTAGATTTTGTTAAAAATCGTGTTTAAATACCCTCACTACTAACAACGTTCAATTTTAGTTACTCCAAGAGCCTCATAGCAACTTTAGTTACATATAATCAATTAATTACTCTCAATTTTCTAAAAAAATATTCTTTTAAGCTTGGAGTGCTAGATTAAAGAACTGAAGCAAAATATTTCTTCGATTATTCGTGGTTCCTGTATTGATATAGATTCTTTTGCCAGCCGTCTGACTGAAACTTGCTGGCTTAAGCAAATAATTAGGATGCATGGAGCGGCGCCTACTTTCTGACTTGTAGGGACTTCATCGTCATTAAATCGCGACAGAAAATTAATTTACGTTAATAATTTGCATGAAAACAGGAGATTTAAGTAGAGGTCATTAATGACTTTTAAACTATTTTATTCCGTTAGAAATTCCAAATCAGTCAACCTCCTTATCTCTACTAAGCTACTGCCTATGTATTTTGCTGAGATTAATTTCGTTAGCCGTTGAATTATTCTAGATCCTAAAAACTATTTAAATACAATTGAAAATTTTATCAGTCACTTTATCAAGCTCTCTTTATCAACAATTATCAATTAGTAACAACAGCATCGTTGTTTAAATTAATTTTGCTCATGCGCACTCCATTTTAGCTAATTCTTTCATTAATTACTTGGACTATTATTGCGACATTATTTGGAGGAATGTGTATACATTAGTTGCTGCTACACTTATATATTCTCAGTGAGTTATGTTACTGCGTCGGAGAGTTCAGCACGGTATCCTAATTCCAAAGACATTTAATGAAAAGTAAAATTTCAATTTTCTCTATCAATATTTTGAAGATACGTCAAGTTTTGTGTGGCTCAGATTGCTTATTTTTACAATGGTAAAAAACAATGGAGTAACCGATTTAGCGTTGTACATATAGCAGTTAATATGTACTTAGTTAATAACATAAAACAACTCTCACTTCGTAAATATACACCAATAACTGACCAGTAATTACGGAACTTATTTATAGAATAGAAAAAAAAATCGATAGGTTATTCTCTTTAGTGCCACTACTACACGGAATAAATAACTGATGTCTCCGAACTTCACGATGAACCAAAACTCTCCAATTAAGTTGTTTTACCTTGCTGTAATTCAAACCGTAGATATGGTAATTAAAAATTACCATCATGAAAAATAAATAAATGTATAAATAAACTTAAGTCATGATAACAGAAACATATCTTACCTTTAGTTCAGATGCTTCAATTGATAGAGTCAATAGTTGCTAAATATGTCTAAATCTTTAAATAATTTAGGTTAAAATGTACCAATTAATGAATTTTCCAGATGTTAATGGTAATATAATAATTACCAAATACGACATACGTCCTGTAACTAAAAAAAAACAGCATTCTAGAGTAAGTTGAATTTCTCATTTTCATAAATTTCTGAATTTTCCTTAATATTTTTATCAACAAAATTATTACTTTAATAAAATTTGAAATAATTCTTCAAAATAATGTATTTATAATTTCATTAGAGTTGACGCAATAACTTAGTAATGTCTTTTGTTTATCACTCATTAAAATATAAACAAGATAACTATGTAATGTTGTGAATATTAAATAGTTATCTTAACAATAGTATATAGTCATTTATTTGTTAGCTTTTCAATCCGGCTATTTTTATTCCCTTGTTCTCTCACATTTCGAATATTCTTGTCTTTGGGAAACGTTTTGTAACTGTATGATAAAAATTTAGTTAAATAAATTATTTATGGTACACGTTTTCCCAAGCCACAAAAAGGTCGTTAGTAATTTCTTTCGCAGTGAAACCACCTTTAAATGCTTTATTCAGTTTCCTTTGTTTTTCTAAGCAAGCTTCTCACATTAAATCTGATTAGATCGATAACATTAAAGGAACTTTTGGAGTAACTATGGGAGCTCATTTGAATTAAAACTATGTCCGAGAAGCGTGCTTTATCTATGAAAAAAATCAACTGAAAAAATCCTGAAACCCATTATCTTTTGCATCAAGATTTAATCTAGTTTCCAGGTACTCTTTTGAGTGCGGATATATTGTCATTTCAAAGGAGAAACGTTGAAAAAAGGGGATAAAAAGAAATTGGAGATAAAATGATGAGCTCAGTTGAAGTTTGCAGCCAGTGGAAATCTTTTGTATAGAGTGGGGAACTGTACTGTTAAAAATAAGGGGAAAAAGATAGGAATTTCTTTATATCGTCGTGCAGTAAGTATTAATACAATTATAAACAAACACTTTGTAATTACATAAAAACCTTAAGAATATTTTTTAATAAATGGGTTATTCTGTAAAAAGTGCAAAGTTGTGAATGCGCTTTCTTTATTTATAAAAAATATATATTAAACAAATTTGAGAAGAAAAAAAAAAAGAAAATAATGTAAAGTTTACATGTTGAAATAAGATATCAGTAGAGTTTAACTGTTTGTTTGTTTTTTTCGTAAGGCATGTAAATGACACAACATGAGATTGACTAGAAATTGAAGAGGTATCACCACGTCGGCATTATTTATGCTAAAAAAAAATTACAGCCCAATCAAGTTCGATAAAACTATGGAATAAAAAACACTAAAGAAGGAAGAATGGACTTTGAATTATTAACAGAAAAAAAGTAACTAAGTTATCAATAGTAATAAAAGTAATAGAAAGTGACTCATTCATCGTACATAAAGCTATATTTCAAACCCGCATAGATTGTTTTTTTTTAAGTATGGTTGTAGACACAAGGAATTTGACACAAAAAAGAAAAATAGAATGAAAAGAAAAGATTGACGAGTCTTAAGAATGTTCTGTGAAATTGCGCATGGAGAATTTTATTGAAATAGATTGTTTTCATATATTGTAATATAAATGCGCTTTTACAAAACCCATTAACATATACAATGCATAAAGAAATATTAAAGGGTAAGATGTTTTAAAAAATACAATTTTACTATAATTTACAAACAACATTACGTATCGAACCTAAATTTACAATAACAAAACTTACAAAAGATTATGTATGTATTTTGACATTTATCAGTTATCTTCTTAGCAACTTCATTCTTCACTTTTAATTTTGCATCGGTAGTTTTTTTTTTCTTACACACACATCATTAGTTTAAAAACTCGGTTATTTGTGTATGCTTTATCATACGCTTCTTTGTTTTCAACAGTACTTTATAATTTTGTGATACATCTCAACGTTCTTTTCTCACATAAAAATAGTTAGGTTCTAAGTATTGGGTTCTAAAAGTATTTAAGTAAGTTTGATAAAGCACCATTTTAAAAGCACTCCTCATATTGCTTCCTAAAAACTACTTACCTGATAAAAATAGTTTTCGAAAGTTTAACGTGGATTTTCATCATTTCAGGCTTTCAATATATATAGAGAGAGTAATAAATTAACACGTTATATTTCTTTCACAAAGTTAATCAATCAAAAACATCCAATCAATCCACATAAATAAATCAGCTAACCACTGAAAGTAAAGATTTTTTTTTCGGGCAACCAGCTTGAGTCACATCGTAGCTAGATTTTTTTCGGTACGTAAACCTATTTATTTCAAGAATGTAGAGGACCATTTTCCATAATTTCCTCTCTCACTTATTATTTATCTGAGTGATTGAAATATCAGGGCCAATGATGTGATAGGTGTGTTAATTTAATGAGATTTCTTGAAGAATGGATTTTTTAAACGTTCGCTTTTTTTCGTTAAATATAGAGCGGCACCCATGAAAACCATTACAACCGTGAAGAAAAAAATATTTTTTTTTTGCTTTTTTAACGAATCATTTTATGACTTAAAAATATTGCATGAATCATCTCCTATGAAAATTTTGCAGAAGGAAGAGAAAAGACCTTTTGTGAATGCTTATTTTTTCAACCCTTACACATACATAAAATACATAGTATGTTGCAAATTTACAGCAGCATCACCATAAAACTTATGTACAGTAATACTTGAAATCTGACCACCTTTGTCATGTATATAATTAGTACTGTATCATGTATCAACTTCTTTAAGTTGATATATGATACTGCACCCTAAGTGGTCATTTTAGTACTTGATCTCTAGTTTTATGTGCCGGTCGTTGCCCCAAACTCTAGCTTCTCAAGCTCTCAAAAGCTGTCCAGCTAAATCTACCCCCAAAATAAACCAAAATACCACACAAGAGCCTAATTAATTTTGTTCTTCAAAAATATAATGACATGCATTGGGTAAAACGTAATTCAGTGATGACTTAACCCATTATTTCCTTTGGGAATAAATGGACCTTCCTTCCGTTGGGGCCGAGTGAACTATTTTTATTAGGGCTGAGTAACCTTTTTCCGTGGGGAATACACCGGCCTTTTTCGTTTGGAGATGAGTGAGCCTCTTTCTAGTGAGGGGAAAGAGTGAGCTTTTTTCCCTTGCTCAATTGAATTTATTTTCCGATTTGAGTTGACTGAACCTTTTCCGTTGGAAGTTATTGAGTTGTCCTGTTTTTTTTTTTCTTTTTTTTGTATGATTATGCTTTCAGAAAAGAGTTGAACAAAATTGAAATTCTTTTGATGTTGAATTTGTATTGTATTTAGTACTTTTTGCTTATAAAATATGATTATGGGTGTATTTTTCAATATTGACGTTGATAATTTAGTACGAATGATTTTGCTTGCAGAAATAAACTTCTGCTAGTTGTACATCTAAATCATAAAAAAAAAGTGGCGAAAATGATAATTCATTTGAATAAAAAATACTTTGCTGCAGAAACTGTAAAGTTCAAAGTAGACTAATTTATTAGTTTTTACTAATATACTAAAAATTAATATAATAATTTGCATGTATATATCTACTTTCAGATTACTAAACTTTGTGATAGAAAAGTTAACAAATGTAGCAACATATTTCCTACTAAATCCAAAGAAGTTATTTTTTCCACATATAAAAATTATACGATACATTTTTATCAATACAGTTATATATATATATATTTTTTTTTTGTAATATTTACGGTTTATTTAGAAAACAGCTTGTCGTTAATAGCATGATATTTAACGGTGTCATTGCAGCTTAGACATTTTCCGCGTGATTAGTGGATATTAAACATAATTGTAAGTGAGTTAAAGCATATTATTATTGACATTTTGTACTGTAGTACTACAAATTTGTTTTTTCTAAATGCTGTGCAATCATTCCTGATATTACAGCTTTAAAATCGTAGTTAATTGTGGTGAAATGAACAATCCTACACTACTTTGTTATCGTAATCACCTGTCAATGTAATAATATCTATTAATTTGTTCTTAGTTACACAGAAATTCAGTATTATAGCTTCATTATTACAATAACGAAAAAGTATAATACCTTTTTGGTTCTGCTTTTCGTTTTGCCTCACAAACTACACTTTGTTCATAGAAAAGATAGGTCGAAAGTAAACCAACAGGTTGTCAGAAGGTTTGCCGCTTTGGGGATTTTTTCTGGAATAAAAAAAGACGCTAAGCAATAGTATTCGCATTCGCCGTCTAATGGGCTTGCAATTTGTTCTTGTACACTCCAAGCACGTGATTGAAGTCGTCAAATGGCACAGTTCTTTGTTTACAATTAGTCTATTTGTTCGTAAAGGTAGTTTAGTAAATTTACTGTTATGCAAAATATTATGCGAAAATATAAGCCATTTTTAACACACTTTATTTCAGAAAAATTACAAGACAGTTTAAGTATTCTGTCTACATTTTAAATAAAGGGTTTTTTTTAATGAAAAAAAGCCAATAAGAATGTCTTACCAATATCTTTTTACTCCATACAATGGAACCATAACTATTCTTTTAACAAGAAAGGTTCGATTGGAACGTGACAACATTCTTTCTCTGATGCGTCAAAACCACATTTAAAAAGATGTCCGGGCTCGTAAGATTGCGAAAAAAATTCTTCCTCGCAATTTAATAGGAATTTTTTGCACTCCTATTCAAACTTCCACTTCCCGTTTGTAGAACTGCTCAGGCAGAATTATTTCGGTTCCCGCTTTATTTATTTTTCCTCAGCAAATATTTCAAAACCTTGACTCAAGCATTATTTTTGCCTTCTACGGCCGTTACTCCTTATGATTAAGAAATATAATAAAACATTCTTTCAAAACATTTGTTTTTACTATCTGGAGAACAGTTTTCTGCAGTTTGCTCACACCGCATTCATTTTTCCCGGAATTAATTTTTCCCTTTTTATTCATTTCTTATAGCAATAAATCGAATAAAATAACTTCATAAACCAAAAAGTCTGTGGTGTAGCTACGCGAAACATAAACGTTTGGTTATGCTGGATGATAAAGCATGCAACAACAAACAAACAAAACAAAAAAAAAAAAGAAAAAGGGGGAAATAATTATTGTTGGGATGATTTTTCCTCCTATTCTACCAGCAAAAATATTTGTTTTGAAAATAAGAAATAAGATTTTGTAATTTCTTCTGACTTTAATTTTCTGAATTAATGAACAACTGATCAGTAACCAATTTGTTTGTGGAAAAGTATAATGCAAGATACATTTTGTTCAGTTCATTTTTAAGTAGGGTTTCTAAATTTAACCATTCTGATAAATTCCAGCAAGGGAATACTTGCTGATTTTATTAATTCTTCATACATCATAAATTGCTCATTTAAATAATTCTTATTTTTTCATTCTTACTAACAAAAATATGAGCTGATTTGAAAGCTTTTATAGGCCGTTGTTTTCTCATTATTTATTACAATTAAAATGTTTACCTTCAATTTTTATTGCACTTTTTAATTTCTGTACACATGCAATAAAAGTGCATCAGTAACTCATTGGATCTAATATGTAAATGAAGTAATGGTGATGATGCTGATAAAGTGAAAACAATAAAATGAAACGTAAAATAAAAATGAGTAAAATACGTAAATACTTAGAGAAAAGTGTGTAAGAACGGACGCAAGTGAAAATATTAGCTACTCTCTCTAAGTAGCTGTGAAAGTGCTGAGTACTTGTGGCCAGAATTAGACGGAGCCACTAGTTTGTAAGAGATAGCAGAAATCAGTTTAAATCATTTTTTAAAGTAGTGCGGATACAGCTTAAAGTAGGTTGCAAATTTGTGTTTTTTCTGAAGTGCAAATTTCATAAGAGTGTCATCCTGTTTTATTTTATTTTTTCTTGTCTATTGTAATTTTATTATATTACATTAAAATATTGCGACGATAAATTAGATCATTGTCAAATGTAAATAAAACGTTACGATATAAAACCTATATGAGATTGTTTTACTTTTGAAATATAAAATTCCTGAGTAATTCCTGAAATAGTTTGAGAAATTGTTCATGCGGAGAATTTTATTTAATATTACATGTTTCAGAGATAGAAGAAGGTGCCCGTCTGTTCTAATTACGTACCTTCTAAATAAAAATTAGTTACTCATTTATTAACACCATAGTCTAGTTTATGAAGTCAAAATAAATAACATGAGTATTCAAGCTTCCCCCCCCCCCCGCAGAAATAGAAACAAATAACCTTTAACTATTACTTAATATTCCTTCTTAGGAGAGTAAAGGAAATAGATATATGGTATTGTGGGGGACTAGTAAGAAAGAAGTAAGGACATAAAACTATCGTCTACATTTTTGAACGATACTTACAATCCAGATTGTTGAAATCTTCCTATTTGTACTAAACTTGGGAGTAAAGGATGGTTACTAAACGGATTTACTAAATTGAAGGAAGGGCTTTCCGAAAAACAGGATAAACTTTAAAAGCCTTCTTTTTATGCGTTTCTCTTATTGGTTGGATTTGCTTTTAAGTGAGATTTAGAAGATAGTTGCTCTATCCCCGAGCTTAGTACGTTTCTTGAATTTCAAAAGAATGAAATAACTTTCTTGAAAAGAAAAGGTTATTTTCATATTATTTTTTCAGCTATTTGTCCAAAAATAACTTCCGAACAGTAATCTGAGTAAATTAAAGTAAGTTTTAATTGCAATAATTTTCTAATTTTCTTTTAAAATTAATTATGTGTTTAGAACTATTCTCTACATTGTTTTTGATTTTTTTCCTTTTGAAACGTCGTGAAAACGTAAGTTATACAGAAAAATCGCTAAGTAGAGAATGTATTCTGTAATTGTATCAACGATAATTTCGGCATTTTTTTCTTATCTTGGTTAACTCCAATGTGGGTGCAAGGATCACGAGAATAGCCTTAGTCCATGTAAATATTGTTCGAAATAAACAAAATGTATTATATTTTATTTTTACTCTAGTTTCTTGTGCAATAGTATTCACAACTATTTTCAATATTTGTAAAATATAATGAAATTGAAAAAAAAAATCAAAATCTAGGAATATTTCAAAAATCAATTTTTTGTCATATTATTTCGCCTATTGAAAATGTGCCAAGAAGCCTTTTGGCACGCTGCCTTTTAATATGGCGCAGAATGCAGCAAAGAGTTGAGTGTAATAAAATGTTGTGAAAAGTAAAAGTCTGTATTGTAGCAAATGCGCTAGTTTCAGTTTTAGAGTTCTTATGAGTGAAAAACATTCTCGTTTGAGAGATGGATAAATGAATTGCATGACACTTTTGTTTTTAATGCGCCTTTGTCACCGAATCAATCTTCAGTCTAAAGGCAACCAGTTGAAGAGATAAAATGTCTTTCATTTAAATTTGATACTTAACAAAAGGAGTAAGCTTGAACCCTACAGTCAAAAATGAAATGATGAAAAAAAAAGTGATGTTTTTTTTATTTATTTAGTACCTTTTGTGTGTTAGTTTCATCATATACAAAAGGTATATTTCCTCCTTACAAAATTCCTTATGGTGTAAATTCAAGAGTTGTCCCCCCCCCCCCCATCTTTATGGCACTTTTTGAAACTAATAATCATAATATAAAGATTTTAATACAATTCATGTACCAATACTTTGGAAAAGTTTGATCCCAAGGCAATAGAATATTTTCAGCCGATTTTCACGGGTTATATCTAAACATGTCGTGTAAATTATGTCATTTTTGAAAAGTAAATGTAAGGAACTGTTTTTATGTACGGAAATAACTGAGAGAGTATAAAGATTTGTCATTCTGCATCTACTTTCAGCTATTGAAATTATTGGCCTTAATAAAAAGAGTTTTGTATAGAACGCAAAATAAATAAGTAATTTTAAACCATTATTTTGTAATGTTAAAGATTAAAAGAACCATTACGTTTTTGTTTGACACGAATCAGGGATAAATAATTTATTTTAAAACTTTCAAGTATCTGTAAAAATTGATTAAACATTGAACTTTTAAAGTGCTTTCAGTTTTTATTCGGAACATGTTAGTGTGATTTAAAACTAGCATTTGTTGCGAAGCATTTACAATTTAGCCTGAAAAGAGAAATATCATCGATAGAATTGAAAGACAATTAGGTTCACTTTCTGAAAAACGACAGAAGATCTTACCTACAGGTAGTTATCAAAATAATGGAAACACTTGAGGTTCATAAGAAAAACTTACCGTTCATCCCAAAATAAGTGATCAATTGTTCTTTAACTTTAGTCATACAAAATATAGACTTCACCGGACATTTCCGCATTGAAATTAAATCACTCATGC
Source organism: Uloborus plumipes (assembly GCA_038373865.1). Classification (NCBI taxonomy): domain Eukaryota; kingdom Metazoa; phylum Arthropoda; class Arachnida; order Araneae; family Uloboridae; genus Uloborus; species Uloborus plumipes. Next base: position 153,684 of record JAXGGA010000305.1, read on the forward strand.
ATTTGGGGGACGACAAGAAGGGGGTCGGAAGAAAAACAGCTTTTTGACCATAATTCTTCAAAAATAGCTCGGAATAAGCTATAAATTTTAGTAATTAATTAGCATAATATGCTTAATTACTGTATAAATTTTTATGAACGTAACACTCATACTTCCGAAGATATGAATTTTTTTTTAAAAAACGGCAAAATTTGAAGGGTTTTTGCTCATAACACGCATAGTTTTCGATCAAACCTTATCAAAACTTCAGGAAAGATGAAAAAATACAAGAGAAAGAACATACTAAAACGGTAAATAAAAATATTAAAAATCCGATGAGATATGAACGTTAAAAGGAAATAATTTTTCACGGCGCATGCGCGAACGACAGAAATTTACAACTACAAAAATATTGTACCCTGATTTATACTGCATCTTATAAAAAAAGTTTCAGTTGAATATCGTAAAAATTGAGAAAGATATCAGCGATCTAGTGAGCTGTAATTCATTCGCAGACAATACATAAATAGCGAGGGGATGTCCACAAATAGTGTGGTGACAATCGAGCATTTTTTTTTTCAATGTTAAATTGTATACAGTTTGAAAATTTATATTCGGCATAGAAGTCACATTTCGCCTATTCGGCCAAAAAGACATTGTACGTAGGTGGCCAAAAATATCCAGACACCCCCTGAAACGCTGGTTTTGAAAGATAACGCAATAACCTTTAATTTAAAAATAGCTCTTTGTGGACAGTCCCACACTCTTTATGTATTGTCTGCAAATGAATGAAATACAGCTCACTAGATCGCTGATATCTTTTTCAATTTTCATGATATTCAACTGGAACTTTTATTATAAGATGCAGTATAAATCAGGGTACAATATTTTTGTAGTTGTAAATTTCTGCCTTTTGCGCATGCGCCGTCAAAAATTATTTCCTTTTAACGTTCATATCTCTTTGGATTTTTAATATTTTTGTTTACCGTTTTAGTATGTTCTTTCTCTTGTATTTTGTCATCTTTCCTGAAGTTTTGATAAGGTTTGATCAAAAACTCTGCCAGTTATGAGCAAAAACCCTTCAAATAAAATTGCCGTTTTTTAAAAAATGTTTCACATCTTCGGAAGTAAGAGTGGTATGTTCATAAAAATTTGTACAGTAGTGTAACATAGTATGCTAGTTAATTACTGAAATTTATAGCTTATTCCGAGCTATTTTAGAAGAGTTATGGTCAAAAAGCGGTTTTTCTTCCGATCGCCCTTTTTGTCATCCCCCAAAAGCATGGGTGATTTAATTTCAATGTGGAAATGTCCGGTGAAGTCTATATTTGTATGACTAAAGTTAAAGAACAATTGATTGCTTATTTTGCGATGAACGGTAGATTTCTCTTATGAATCTCAAGTGTTTACATTATTTTGATAACTACCTGTATAAACTCTCATTGTTCACTGTATTTAATGTTGTGAACCTTATTTTATTGATTTTTGGCACTTGAAACCATTTTAAGAAACACTTAGTTGATGATTGAACTTTTAAAAACAATTGAAAAAATACCAAATATTTAACCCGTGCTTCTATAATACTATCTAAGAAAATACTTAAACTTGGAAAAAAAAATACAGAAGAGAAACTAAAACAATTAACAATTTTGAGCCCTTCTTTTAACTGTATTGCTGCGTTTCAAAACTTTCATAGTCTATAATTATTATGATGTATCACTTAGCATTTATTGAAAGAAGCTTCATAAAGTTTTATTTTATAGTTGGTAAAGTTTCTGATTTTTTTTTTTTTTTTTTTTTTTTTTTGCACTTAGGCATATGATAACATAAGCTTTTAAAATCGCTCTATTCATTTTTTGACTTGGGGCTCTGCAAAAAGTTAAACTTTATGTTTAAAACTTTATTTATGAATTTGTAAAACATGAACACTTGTGGTAAATTGTTAAACACACACACGCAGAACTTAAAAATGCACTAAAACATTTTCAAAACAAATTAAATTTGATTAAAAAAGCATTTCGAGAAAAAGAGCGAAAACAGTTTTAATCTTTGCACTTTTCTTATTTTCCCATTTAAAAGCTTCTTAGCCCACAGGCAAATTAAAGCATTTTGAATATTCCTCTACCTGTCTGGTTTTACTTTTCAAATGTTTTATCAGGTTCTTTTTATAATCTTTAAAAGTTTCTATGTACCGAAAGTGTAAAGCATAGCAATACATATTTCTGAAAACGTCAAAATCACTTCTCATTTTTAGTTTAAATTAATAAGTTAATTTAAGTTATTTATATTTATTGATTTTTTATTGGACGCACTTGCATTCATTCTGCTCAAAAATACTTTTTTTTTTCAATCAGATTAATGCTTTATTCTTGTACCTCATTCTTATAAAGCAATTTTGAATCCTTTATTAGGCTCTTTACAAAACCGACGTTATTGTATCTTTTCTTTAGCTAAACACAGTATCTAGCTGATTGAACGTTTAGCTATCCAAATTACCACTTATCATAAAACAAATCCATCTCATTGTTACGTACGTGCATAGTTTTCCTGTCATCACTTGACTGCCATCCTGCCATTACCTACCTCTCTATTCGATTTTGCAAAACAATGTCGGCAAATGAAGACGGATTGGCCCGTTCAAGTACTAATTTTTATTCCAGCAAAGTAAGACGCTCGTGGACGACTGGCTTTTCCTCCAATCTTCGAACTGACGTAAGATAATTTAAGCTGGCCAGAAGCCTCTAGCTCTGGAGACAAGGCACGCTCAGCTGGACTGTCATCAGAAGATGCTTTAGCCCTCGTTCACGCTCGGCTGGCCTTGTTCTAGAAGGGACGGCGGGGGTGGAGAACAGAATGTCGCCCACAGACTGACGGACTCCACAATAGATGGCTAACGTCGCTATCGATTGGTCTTGTTTCAAAGAATCAAGTCTTTTGCTTTCCGGATTGCGTTGACGATAATAAAACACGGCGCTCTCTCCAGGTGACGGAGAGGCTCAATTTCGAAGGAATCTAGTGGGGGGTGATCATTCCCCGTGGGTGATTCTCCCTCCGGGTGGAGATATTTTACTTTCTTCGAGGGAGAAGGGGCGGGAAAAAATGAAACTGGGATGCCCTGTGTTGGCAAAAATCCAGATGAAGTTATGCGCATGTTGATTAAACGGAAAATTACTTATTCTTAGATTGACGTAAAAGTTTTATGGGATATGATTTTCATACATATGAAACAAAGTGCTTTTAGTAAATTTAGAACATTTTTGTCCCGACTGTAAAATATGAGTCATACTCACGCATTTTATACCGTCTTCTCGTTACAACCAGTAACCTTTTCTTTCTTTTTTTTAATTTAAAGGTTGGGAGTTATCTTGCAAGTAAACATTTTATCTAGCCTATTTTTAGCACAAAGTAGTGTTTTTTTTTTTTATACCAATGTGTATTCCACCTATGAAATATGAGCGATTTTCACAAACTTGATAGATTCTTCCTGTTAATACTATAATTTGCCATGTTTAAACGGAAGGGCGTCATATTGATTGTCAAAATTACATTCAGGCTCCCAAGATGCAACTTGTATATTTTGGGATTATGAGGTCTTTCAAAATGCAAATAATGGCAGTTGACCGCACGTTGAATGCGCTTTGTTAAAAAACGGAAGTTATACTTCCTGAAATTATTTTACTGGGGGGGGGAGGAGGAGCATTGGGATTTGATGTATATATTTCAACAAATGTAATATTTTAGAGTTTTCCTTACTCAAAAAAGCTAAAAACATTTTTATGGGGTCATTAAGTCGTGTGGAGGGTATGACACTATCAGATATCTAAAATACTTTATTTTAAAATGGAAAATGCATTTTGTCAAGAAGCGCATTTTATTGACCAATACAAAATTAGTGTAATTAGTATAAGACAGCAGATCAAACTTCTATTGCTTTCTTGTTTTATGTTTTCAGGTCTTAGACTCATGTTGTCGTTTGAATATTGCTGTGTACAAAGCTCGACATTTGACTCATTTTTTAACGCTGGGAATAGGTTAGAATAAAATGTGTACTAGATTTTCCCCCCTCAGTTGCACTTTTTTCAGTGATAAAGGGGATAGATAAAGTAGCCCTTTGCTTTATTCCATGTATCCTAGTACACCTTTTTAAAATAATCTGCAATTATGCTGAAACATATTTCAATCTAAAAAATATGCAATACAAGATTTATTACTGCTATTTTAGTACACGTTTTTCGTCTAGTATCATTTCAAAATGCACGCTTTAAATAATTAATAAGTTTTTAAAAATTGATGTACATTTCGTTAAAATTGGGAAAGATGATTCATTTATAACCGGTGTAAAATGAGTCTTTTAGACATAATATAGGAAAGTCTTTTTTTAATACATACTGATTTTTATAAATTTTCTTGGAGCAAATTTACCTTCAGTAACTAAGGCATAACGCAGAATGTGCAATATAATATTTAAATACATTTATAATCTCATTTAATGTGCCATAAACTTCAAATTAAATAATTAAAAAAAACTAATGGAATATAAAATGTTGCTAATTTTTTCCTCTGGATATTTTTTCCACATGGATATCGAAGAGACGCAAATAATGAACGAAGTCTTATGCAATTCAACCAAGAAACGAGATTTTGCACAAAAAATGCCTGAAAAACGTTCATTTTTTAAAATTCTATATCCCAAGCTTTGAATGATGATAAAATGCAACTCCACACTCGCAGAGATTCCAGGTGACATGGTCTCAGGCAAAAAGTATGCACTTAAAATATATCGAGTTTTAGGAGCTACTTTTTGTTTCTTCAACTATTCAGAGATACAAAGACATACATTTATGTATAAGAGGGCGATTCTTATATTTTAAACATAGGCTGCGCCTACAGCCAATGTTTTTGAACTTATTCTTTTGACAAATGACGTTCTGGCGTGTCTATGCGAAGGATTGGCTGTAGGAAAGCCTGTCACCAATGGGGGATGAGGGGTTTTCAGATTTCCTGTTCTATGTGTTCGAAAGATTCTCGAAATCAATCCAAAATCGGTACTGTTGTGATAGTCCGACTTTGCAATTGTATTGTTAAATTTTCTTTTGTTTTCAGTTTTTGAATGTAGTTTTCTTGCGTAAGGTGACTTCTTGTGCTTGCTGTTTTACTTTATTTGTTTTTGCGAAAATCAGAGTTCGTGGAATGTTCCTTTTTATATTTGGGATTTGTCTACTTGGATTCGCTTATTGGTAGTGCGCAAGTTTGCTTATTATAGTGATTCTTTACACATTTCGAGAATGTTTTGCGCAAATTATGAAGTCTATAAGTGTCAAAAGTGTAGTGCGGACGTTACTGGTAAATTTCATTTTAAAAACAATAATCAAAAAGCTCAGAACGCGACATGAAAGCTGTGAGAGAACAATTCACTCTCAACTTACATGTTGTGTGCTGAGCTTTTTGCACTGATGAACATGCTCCATTGTAGCCTTGAAATAGCTAACATTTACTTAAAGTTCTTCCCAATTTTTGCTTTATTTACGTTAGTTTTTAACTCAATATTGAACTTATTTTCAAGTCATTACTAAGCATATTTTCTATTTGTCTAATAGTTTTGATAACTATTTTTACAAATTATGTGTTTGAAATTTAACAAAACAAAAAAAGTTAATGAACCCTTCCTTTCTTCAAAAGGCTACCCTTTCTATAACATATAAAGAAACTAATATTATTGTCTCATATTTCTATTGTTTGCCCTTATTTTAAAACTATACTCATTTGTTGTTTCTCCTCGGGTTTACTAAATAACAAATGAGCGTAAATTATCGAAACAAATTGCTATAATATGAATACAACCTAATACCTAATAAGTAATTTTAATATGAATAGTGTTTATATATAGCTAATACAATAGCTTTTGTAATCTAACGTAATTAAACACAACACAATTTCATTTAATAACGAAATCTTAATGAAATCAACTTTCTTTTCTTCAAAGCAAATCTCACTCTGTGTACAATTAGAAGAAAAAAACACTTAAAACGTTATTAAATTATAATGTAGTAATCTTAAAGTAAACAATTCAATCTTTTTTCAGCAAACTTCTTTCTAAAAGCGGCGCACGTCACAATGAATGCTTTTTGGTGAAGTTACGAGTCGTAAAGCTGTTTTCATTTGCTCGAGGGAAAAGATAATTCCTCTGGCTTATAATATGAACTATCTAGTCAAAAGAAACTGTTAGCGCTTTAATTCAGCTTAGATAAACTCCAGTATTTTTGTCACGCAAAGGATTTGTGGTTGAAGTATGCAATTTAAGTTCTGATGTTGATTTTTAATCGTGTACAAATTTATATTTTCAGCGATAAATTCAAGTTCTGAGCACTCTTGGGAAGCCTTATAAATTCAGCCTTTTTCTTTCTTTTTTTTGTGATTTTTTTCATTTAATCAGATTTTGTCTCTGTCCTGATATTGTCTCCAGTGAAATAATAGAATATGTATTAAATCTGAAACATCAAAACTTTACATTAAAAATATATTTACTAAGATTATGTTTTGAACGCACCTTGTAATAGAGCTAGCTTAAAGTCTCAATTGTTTAGAAGCACTTAAGGCTTTTTAACAAGACCTCATTTCCGAAACATAGGAGTATTAATTGATGCATATATTTTAGTGGTTTTGGTTTCGGTTCATCTAAGGGTAGTTAGTAAATGAAATTCCTTCTCCGGAAAATCTTCTTTGAAACGTGCAATTCCAATTTCTTCAGCATTCTTATAATGTTAGACGAAAATTGGTTGTTTGCTCGCTACTTTCTGGTTAATTTGTGACTACTTTTGTCGACACCTTTTTCTAATATGAGAAGAGGAAAATGTATAAAAAAATAATGGAAAATGTTAGTAACTCTTTTGTTTTCACCTTCTTTCTCATTATGGACTGAATGTGGGTAGCGAAATAAAGATAAACCAAAACAATAAGTCAGAAGCATTTCTTCAAGTAATTAAAAACGGCTGTGTCTCACTCTTAAAGCACGTGTATATAAATTAGACAGTAAACAAGCAGTTTAAAACTAGTTCTTAGTTAAGAGTTTGTCTTCTTTATTTTAATGTTTATGATTTACAATGTTCCTCTCGAACATTTAGTAAATATAATGATGTTACGATTTGAAAAGTCCACTAAAAAGGAGTAATAACTTCGATGAGAAATTTAAACTAATAAAATCCACGTATAATTTATGAACTTTGCTTGTGATTCCCCATACTCGTTTGTGCAATATATATACAGGGTGTCCACTCCAATCGTGGACCAATAGCTAATTTCTAAACCGTTAGAGATAAGCATGTAGTTTATTTAGGAAAAAATCTACAAATTACGAAAGGAATTTTGGGTCCATTCAATGTTTTTCAAAAAATCAAATTTTGAAAGAGTTACGAAATTTAAATTTTTATACAGCCCCCCAGTCCTATCAATCATATTTAACAAAACATTCTTGACACTGTAACGTTTAAAACTAAAAAAAAATCACTCTTCTACCACAAAAATTGACCGAGTTATGACGTTTTGAAAAATCAAGATTTTGAATGATTTCGCATACGGTCCCTTAAGCGATCTCTCGATGACGTCATGAAATAATGCAAAATCTTGATTTTTCAAAACGTCATAACTCGGTCAATTTTTGTGGTAGAAGAGTGATTTTTTTTTAGTTTTAAACGTTACAGTGTCAAGAATGTTTTGTTAAGGTATATGTACACACTTGAAATCTCAAAATTCGTCCAAAATATCACTTTTTTTTTATTTTCCTAAAATGTTCTCCAATCTGTTAGCTTTCAAACAATACTAAGATGTAGTCAATATTTGAAATATTTCTCGAGTTACAAGGGTTTTTCTTTTGGTTTTGCCATTGCTTACAAAGTGTTTCGAAATCTTTAAACTCAATTTCTGAAGCATTGCTATTTTGCCATATGCTGCATTCTTCCAAACATAACTACACAATAGTGAATTCATCTACCTCAATTATTTTAGTACCATTGGATTCTGCATAGTTGAGCAGATGTGGTCTGCCTCAATCAGAGCTGTAACTGGAAAAGTACATTTTTAATGGATTTTTAAAGTTCAAGATTTCGGGAAAAATCTTGATTTTTTTGTCCTTCTGTAGTTAAAACTATCAGTAAAAAAATCTACTATCTCTAGAATCTTTATTGAGGAAGACCACACGAAGGGTAATATTAGGAACATTTTTTGACAAAAATTGTGTTCCTAAACCAATTTGCTTTTGAGATATCGTGTTTAGAAAAATGTGCTAATTAGCTCATTAAATCTTAATTAGTTACTATTTATTTAAGTTTTTTTTCAGATTTTTATGTCGAAAAGGTTTTAAACATACACCAGTGACCTACTGTTAAAAAATTGGATTTTTAGAGTGAAAAATAAAAAAAAAATGTCCAAGTGTGTACGTATACCTTAAATATGATTGATAGGACTGGGGGGCTGTATAAAAATTTAAATTTCGTAACTCTTTCAAAATTTGATTTTTTGAAAAACATTGAATGGACCCAAAATTCCTTTCGTAATTTGGAGATTTTTTCCTAAATAAACTATATGCTTATCTCTAACGGTTTAGAAATTAGCTATTGGTCCACGATTTGAGTGGACACCCTGTATATCTTTTTAATTCGAGGTTTACAAAGTTAGTTCTCCCACACTAATTTAGCTAATGCCGTTCCGATATGAGAAATCAAATAAAATATGGAAGACATACTTAATATGAAACCATTTTCAGTAATAAAAAATACGTTTTATAGTAATTTTAAGCCAATAAAATCTTCCACATAAAATGTACAAACTCTTCACTGCCAATATAAATTGACCGCATTCACTTAAACTCGTTTTCCTTTTTGGCTCGAATTTCAATGCGTTCATCTGTAGTAGGGTCAGTAGCCAAAATCTTCTTATGAATTCATAGTCTTTCAATAAAGACAAAGTGAACTTTCTCCCTTACTTTTCCCCAGAGCTCGTCATCAATAAACAAGGGTGGATAAAAACAATAACTCGAGTCCAACTTAAGAGGATTTTCTTTCCCCGTCTTGTAAGCAAAAATGTTTTAAAAGAGGTTGTCTTTTCAATCGAACGGAAATAGGGAGTTGAACGGAAGGTTTGAAGAAGGAATGCCATTGGGAATTGTACCGCTTGTTGTGCATCTGTCATTGTTAGACGGATTTCCGCGTTACATGAGAAGTATTGGAAAGCTATTTTCTGATGACCACGTGATGCTCATAAGCTATTTAACGATCTTGTTATTTATATCTTCTTTTATTTTCTCCTTACACTGAAGGAAAGTGGAACGGACTAGTGTGCTAATGATTTTTTTTTTCTTTTGGTTTGTTTGTTCGTTTCCTTGAAAATTTAGACATGGTCTGTGTCAGGATTGATCTTTACTTATTTGGATTGCTATTCTGCCGTGCTAAGCACAAAAGTCGTATCTGCACTTTATAAAAAAATTGAGTTATCGCCACCAGGTGACTCTTTGCGACGTATTTTACCAAAATACAAAATTATATGGTCATTTGAGAAAGGGGAAGTACCGTAAAGTCGGGTTACTTGGACCCTAAGGGGTTACTTGAGCCCATTACAGTAAAATGATAAAATCTAGGTTTGGTACTTACTAGTTGAAGACTTGCACGTAGTTCCTCGTTTCTCCTCTAGGTAGAAGCACTCTGCAGTCTCTAATGCTAGTACCAAACCCAGATTTTATCATTTTACTGTGGGCTCAAGGAACCTCCTTGTGGGTCCAAGTAACCCGACTTTACGGTATTTAAAAAAATTTTTTGAAAAAGTTGGTGCAAAACTTTTAAGAGTTATATCTCAGTTTAAGCTCGACTGCAGATACCACTTTTGCCCTTAGCACGGCAGTATTGGATTGCTCTTACCTTAAGTCTAAAAACCTGTGTAGGTAGTACCTATCAGATAACATGTACGATCTGAATATTTTCCCTTCGTTTTTATATAGATAGTGCTGTTATATTTAAATGGAATTTCATAGAACATATGTTGAAACTAGTAACAGAAAAAGTTGCAGCACTGCGATATAAAAGTTCGTCTTGAAAAACCATTTGTGCTAGAAAATATTTAATACTTTGTTATTAGCTACGTATAATAGGCTAGTAATGTATAGTTAGCGCGTTTATTTATTACAACCTTGCTCAAAATGACTGTTAATCTAAGAACGTGCGTATCAATTCTATATTTTTAGTAAGAGTTGTGAAACTAATAATGTCTTTTACAATAATTATTATGAAAATGTCATTCCCCTGCGTATCCCTGGACCTATTTTAAGTCAAATATATTTGTTCAAGTGAATTATCTTTAGCTCTGGTTATTTTTTCATGCTCATTGTCAAGTACTGAGAAAATCCTGATGCCATGTGTCCTAGGGGACTAAAATTACTCTGAAAACTAGTTTCTTCTGAACAAGAATCGGTCAGAAGCCAAGTGATACGCTGAATTTTTATATAAACTCTGATAAATTTATAAGTGTGATAATTTAATAAACTGTTAATAATTTATCTGGTATCGGGACTTTTTCCTGACTTCTAAGATTTGAAAATTGCTGCCGGTGTCTGCTTAATACGACTCGTGCAGATGATAAAAATTAGCGAAACCAAACTAAAACTAATTAACCTCAAAATACTCATAACTTTTTCCTTATTTATGTTAAGCGCTTTGAGCTTAAAAATGTAGGGGAAAACTTCGAGTGAGGTATTTTGACTGGTGAGGTATTTGTTGTCAAATTTAAAACAATGCGATCATTCCTTTGCATAGAAAGTAACAATTTTAGTAGTCAAGCGCATATACATACATTCAGACAAAACCGAACTTTCAACTTTATTTTAAGTAGATGATGCCATTCACAACTTTCTTATAGGTCCGCATTCTCATATTCTTTGAGTGTAAAAAAATCCTTCAACAAAAAATAACATTTGAATCTGAAAAATCCTCGCCAGTTTAAAATTTAACTTTCGCGTAAATACTAAACTTCATACCTGAAATATGAATATTACTATTCAAAATGGAAAATTTTTCTGCTTTGTTAAGAGTAATTTGAATTGGGAAAATGTCAATAAAAGCGAAAATTGCTTAAGAGAATGAACAAAGTTTTGATGGATGATGATAATTCGTTCTGCTTCAAACCTATAGATGACGAATATCAATCATAGAAAGTTAACTGCCGTTATTATGATTTATTATACGAGTATTGCTTAGATTGGAAGCCTTTTCGTTATTTGTCTTTATTAATATTTTCAATAACTGTTATTGATTTTGATTTAGGAAAAAACTAAAGTAATATTAGTTTCGTAATAATTAATCATTATTGTGCCTTCCTATTGTTACTTTCTAATTGGTAGTTCTGCTCCTCAAGCTGTTTTTAGCTTTACTGCAGTTTTTAATCATTTATTAATTAATTAATTTATTTTTTTCATTTTCTTAACATAAAGAGAATTTTTTGAAATAGTGAATACATTGACTAAAAATCCAAAAACAGTATTGATATTTTATTAAGTATTCGAAGCTTTTTATAGCATATTTATTCAATAAATAATTAAACTTAAGTAACTATTAAAAACCCTCCTCTTTCTGCTATACTTTCGTACCTGAAGAGTTCTTCATTGGGCTATTATTGTACTTTGTAGCCTCCAATGGATTAAGGAGATAAGAAGAAAGTGAAAAATTAATTTTTGAACGATATTGAATTAAATTTAACCGTCTAAACTATTATTTTTTTATGGTGTTTTAGATCGTAAACATATTTTTGTCCGTTATTTTTTGGTTAAACTTTTTTTTTTGATCAAAAAAGCTTGAAAATTGCTTTTCTGAAAAATAATAGTATCATTTAAATTGTTCTTGACGCTTTTAAAGAAATAGCTTAGATTTTTTTTTTCTTTTTGTTTAAATTTTTCAAACATATTTCATACATGTTACTACTTTTTTCCGGGCAGTTAATTCATTAGATTTGTTGCTTCTTTTTGGTTTTCAATGTTCTTGTTTTAATTATTGTTTTAAGAGAGCATAATTTTAAATATTTTAATTTCTCGTGTTTTTTTAATATTTTTTGCACAAGATTTATTTAAATATGTTCTTTGCTCTTTTATTTACGTTTTTATTTGTTTACAAATTCACTACTTATTGCAGATCACTAAATCACCGCAGATCTTTTCTAAGGTGAAGAGCAATTTGATTCATAACAATCCTTACAGGTAATTCAATGTCCAAGAATTGATAGTATGGCTAAAAACGAAGGGTTTCGTTAACTTTCTAGCATATCTTTTTCCCTGTGCCCTCCTCCCTAAAGGACATGTTCTAATTTTAAGACAAAAAAAATCATTTATTGTTTTAAGCGCTTTCCTACGGACACACACAGGCAGCAAATTGAGCTCAGAGTCTATTTTAATTCTAACATAGTTGCTATTTCATAAAAATTTATAAACACGCTTGATCTCTATAACGACAAAACTGTATAATCTTTCAAATACCGAGACTTCCTCTGCACCATTATTTCCCTGCTGCATTTGAATTCCACTACATGCTTCCCCAAATCCACCGTAACAAACTCGAAATTTCGTACCGTTAAATTATTGATGGCTGTAAGATAGTTCGAAGGATCCAACCACCGGCTCTGATTGTTCCTTCCAGGGATGGGTAGTCGAGTAACCACTTGAAATGGGAACTACAAATCATTGGGAAACGTGGGAATGTGACTGAATCCTTCAAGCGATTGGATGATGAACGAAGTAAATCTGCTGGTTTAGCTTAGGCTGCATTCAATTCCACTCCTGAGCAGTATATTGAAACTTACATGGTGGAAAATAAAGACGCATTGATTGGAACTAGACGCACGATGCATAGTTTTATTGATTGTGCAGAAAGTTCGTCTTGGATGCTTCTAATGATAAAGTTTTCTCGTATGGAAAAGTAGCTGAAATCCGAGACAAAAACAAGATCCCATGTAGAAGTATGTGAGCAGCGAAATGTATCGATTGAATGAAAATATCTGTTTAGTTATTTATTTTTTTTAATGGAAGTGTTGTAAACATGCTGTCTAACAAGACTTCTGCTCATTCGGTTGTTCAGATTAAACTATCTGAGCAGTAGCTTGATACGAGGCGTAAAAAAAGAGATATTTGTTTTTTGGTAAAATAGATTTCTTGTTAATTATTATTACTAAAGATTTCTAGAGCATCCCGACATTTTATAGTAACTCTTTGAAAAAAAATATTATAAATGTTGTATAGTTTTCATTTAACTTTTGGGTACTGCAAAACCTTTAAATCATGTTTTCTAAACTCTTTTCTATTTCAGTTAAATGCATTTTGTGTAAAAATATAAGATTTTTCTAACTGTCGTGTTGATGTCTAACGATACTGTTATGGTGTTAAGATGAGGGAAACAGCTAATAAATTATTTTCAGGAATACTTTGGAAACTAATAATAGTGTCAGGTTATTTTACATGCTCTAAATCAACAAAAATACGTACCTCTAACCTATGGAATTCCCTTCATTTTTCAATGGCTTATTCGTTTTGTTTGTTTGAGTGACGAAAAAAATATCAGAATGATTAACGTACGAATAATATTCCTTTTCCTAGAGCATGTGGTCTACAGAACGATATCGTTTTGTTCAAGCCTACCATTTATGAATACGAGTTTTTTTCCCAAATCTTTTAACGATGAAGTTCGCTACGTTGCAGTAATATAGTAATAAGTACTGCATTACTACAACGTACTAACTGTACATACTGTAGCATAGTAAATAAATATTTCAAATTAAATGTGGGCATTGATTTCGCTCATTGAAAACATGTTTGACATTATGAACGTTTTAATATCTACCATTGTTGGTGTTCATGGGCTTATGAAAATCTCTGATCATGGGATATTAGAAGGTACATCAAATTCTATACAGAAGTTTAGGCATTAAAAAAGGTTTTCCGTGCACAGAATTTGCTGCATACATCGCAACATTAACACTAGGCGTCGTGATAAGGCCTATTATGAGTTTTTAGGCGCCAAAATGAGCAAATTATGTACCATTTTTAATGAATCAAATATGTATGCATCCTAACATAAAAGTATGATTTATTGGATATATTGTGCGCTTAAAAACGATGTAGAAAATATGAAAAAGAAATTGTTTTTTAAGGAAAAAAGTGAAGGCATTTCGAAATTACTTTTACAGATTTATCCTTTTTGCAAATCACAGGTCATGAATAATGAAGAAAGAAAAACATCAATTTGATTTAAGTAGGGGAAGACCGCCTATATTGGACCACTGCTTAAATTGGACCTCGGGCTTAAAACCTAGTACAGAGATCTATGCTAAACTTTGACGGTAGATACATAAAGTTTTAGGAATAAAACCAATGTGTATGAAGTTTCACCAGTCTTCGAACTGTGGAGCTTGAGTTACGGCATGATTTATGTTGGAAACGTGTAAAATTTTATTTTGCGGACTTGTGCTTAGTAAGATAGTACTAAAACTTGTAAGCTGAGGTAAACTGCTGTTATAGCATGATAATCTGTGTTTAATAAGGATCACATCTATGTATTTACATGCGCGGTTGTGATAATTTTTGACAGAGAAATAAGCTGAAGAATAAAAAATGGCATGTTTTCCTTTATTGGACCGAAAAAATTTTCCTATATTGGACCGGTGGTCCAATTTAAGAATATGATTTTAAGCAAGACTTTTCATTAATTGTAACATTAAATAAGTGACTCATCTGATTTAATAGCGTAGTTAAGATTATTTTAAGCATACTTTAACACCTATTCACGATATTCATTTTTTTTATCAAGCACATTTTCTAGAAGCTGCAAATTCTTGAAATATTTGTTTTTTTTTCTCTTTTTCCATTAAGTTGCAGTTTCAGGTTGTTAAACATAGTTATTAATTTAAATAAAATTTGTGCTGGTTTACCGAGGAAAAAAAATGAAATTCTTCGATTTGCTCGAAAAGATTTTAAAAAGAAACAATTAATATGCTACTAAAATGTTCAATGTAGATGAAACCGGTCTTTTCGATGCCCAAAACCCCAAAATATATCGACATATAAAAGTAAAAACCAGTTTGGAGCAGTAATGTGTGGTGAACGTGTTAGAAACACACTTGCTATTTGCTGCATGAGTGCAACAGAATTGCTAAACTCCCTTCCCTCCCCATGCTTATTTTCAAAAGAATACGTTCCATGTATTTGCTTATCGTAAAAACACCTCCTGGTGAGCAATATGCTTGTTTAAAAAAAGGTTGGATCACAAACGATAACTCACACAATTGATACAATATTTCACAAAAACCGTTAAACCAAGAGCATAGATGCAATAAACTTGGTTAACGAGAGCGATATAATAATGCTTTCTCTTAAAACACACCATGCAAGATGTTATCTTTTTTTCAGCCTCTGTCTACATATTTTAATTGAGTGTGTGATACATGGATGCGAGAACATCCAATGAGATCCATTACCCAATATCGAATAGAAGAACTGTTTGGTAACTCTTATGGGTAAACCTCAATCAAGGCCATGGCAAATGTTGTGAAATGATTCTAAAGAACAGGAGTTTGGCCTGTTAATTGACATGTGTTTAGCGGCATTGACTTGGCTGGAGCAGAGTTCGAGGTAAGTAGTCCACATAAAACTACTCAAAGTGAGCAGGCTACATGCTCGGTGTAAGTTGTACTGTTGTACACCATATACAAGAACTAGCTACGACTTAAATTAGTACAAGCTCTGCATAATCAGCGGATAGTTCTCATCAAAGCATGATTGTCAACTTCAACTATGATTTTATAAAGGCCAGGCTCAAATATCAATTTACCTAAAAAATAGAAAACACAAAGAAAGGCTATTTCATCAGTCATTCTAACGCCGTATGAAAGAAGCACAGAACAGAAAAAGTCACACAAGAATAAACAAGAAACTGCACAAAACAATTGTTATTGCAATATTTTTCATAGAGATGAAGCGCAAAACATGATTAAATGCATGAAATGCTATCGGTGAGTGTATCAACACTGCCTAAATGAGACCGAAGCAAAAGAAATTCCATTGCAAATCCTGGAAAAAAGATGTATAGTTCAAATATAAATTATTCTATGATTTCCTGGTACGGTCCAATTTAGGAAGCGCATGGTTCAATATAGGCGCATATATTCCTAAATTGGACTTTTGTAACTTTTTGTAAGATAATTTTTTAAAAAATAATTTCCATATTTTTAGAAAATATAAGCTCTTAGGGCGGTTCCTGATTAAATTTAGCTTACGATGCCCTATTTTGTATTTTTGTTTTGCTTCACATTGAGCGACACAGGCCTCCTGTTCTTAGGGGGTCCAATATAGGCGGTCTTCCCCTATAGGCTTTAAGGTCTAGCCGTCAACTAGAAATTTTTAATCTCTAACTGCGACTAACGACCGCTTATTTCTAGCAAAAGTTCTGATATATGTCAAACATTAAGTATCATCAGGAAGAAAATATGAAACACATTACTACACTTTGTTCTATTTGAATAATTAGCGTATATATTACTCAACAAACTGCAATCAAATAGAGTAAAACTTTGCAGAAAAGAAAAATTACCTAATTAAGCATCTATAAAAGTTCTTTTTGGGTCAATCATTTAATTAATTCGAGCTTTTTTGAATCGTTTATTGCTGCATTTTAAAAAAGGTAATTAATAAGCAAATAAAATTAAGTTTTAATTTTAAGAAAAATAATTATCATTGAGCATTTTTTATACAAAGAACAGACGAAAATCGAATCGAGTTTTTTGGGGAATTATAATAACAAAGCGATTTATTTTAATGCTTTTAATAGATGGGGATAAAACGGAAAGTTTGGTTGCTACTCGTTTAGTTCTAAGAAAAATAAATATTGATACATTTTTCTTTCAAAGAAACTTCAAACCAGCTTAGAGACTCATTTTTTCATCATTTTTTTTCAATGCTGTTGGTTTAGGGAATTTTTATTTTATCATTTTTTAAAAAATTTTATCTTCACACTAGTTTTTAATTGAATTAATGTTGATTGATTATTTTTATCTTTAGTTTGGTGAAGTCTATTGAGGGCGTTAGGAAAATGGAGGGAGGGAAAAAAAACCTTCATTACCAAAGATTAAAGAGAAGCTTTTAAAAAATACATCAAAATGCTTGTTTATCTCAGTTAATCATTAGTTTATTCTTGTGTTTTTTATTTAAACATTTATCATTACTTTTTTAAGTTTGCTTTCATACAATTTAACTACTAGTTTTTAACATCTTTCTAAACATAATTTATGAATGCTAAGAGTTTCTATGCTGTTTGATGAGCTGGTATGGGTTTTTTGCGAGTTCTTATTAATATGACAAATGAGAAAGTGTACTAGTTTCGTTTCTGATACATTTACAGCACAAAAGGTTTACCTCTATGTGTATTACATCACTACATATTTAATTAAAAATATGAATAACTGCTCTTATTTCGTTTCTGTTAATTTTACTGTACAAGAAGTTACCTCTACAAATATTACATCACTACATGTATCAGATAACGTATAATCTAAATGCAAACTTAATTTCATTTTAAAACTGCCCCATCAAATCTTAATATTTTTACGTTATTCAAACAATCTACACGAAATAAAAATAAAGAAAAACGGCTTTTAAATTTAACTCATAATATCAGAATAGTCTTTCAGAAGTTAACTTGGACTTAATTGCCAAAATACTCAAATAAAGTGTAGGAGTTGAGTTTCAAAACATTTTTTTCAGAATTTACTTTGAAATTTCAGTTTAAGTTTTGTTTACATTTTAAATTCATCTGTCCCGTAAAAAATATTCGCTTTGAGTATTTTACTGAATATCCTTAGTAAGTTCTTTTGAAAGCAAATCATTCGTATTTAAACTAGTTAGACTTACAAACGTTCATCGTTTTCGAAATTCTTTTGAACAAATGTATATCTTTTGTCCTATTTAAAGATGTTTTCGGTAACTCGAAATGAAGTTGTTCTCGAGTGTTTTTTTTTTTTTTTTAACTGTAATAAAAAAGCTAAATCTTTTAAATGCTCGCATCTGCCATACCGCTTCATATGAAAAAAGAGATTGAAGTTCAATGCCAAAGTAATTTTTTGCAGCTAGCTTTTGAAGATAAATAAAAAGATTCAACCTAAATATAGTTCCCACTTTTTCGGGAGTTTATTGAAGTTTCTTTTCGCATATTTTCATGCTTTAAAGCTGACCCATATTTAAACTATTGTTGTAGTTTGTAAGCAATTCTATTTTTTGAATCGCTGTACCTAATATATTGTCAATCACCTTATTTAAACTTATAGATATTTTTTTGTTCAATTGATGTAGATTATTTTTAATGTTACTACATCAAAATACTTAGATTATTTTACCTATTAATATTTTTAGTTACAATATTTTTTAACATTTGCATTTTTTTTTTCTTCATTTGATCTGGTTTGGTTCTTGTTTTATTTTAATTTTTCAAACATATCTCACTGATGGTACTTTAACTGCCCTTTGATGAGTAGTATTTATACTGGTACCCATTTAATTTAAAGATTTTGATTCATCATGTTATTAGATTGCATACAAACCATAGTTTACTGTACAGTGTTACAGGTGACGATTACATAGACAAAAAATGTAGTACGGTATAGATTTGATTAATTTTAACGTTACTGAATTGAAAACGCATTTAAATCTTCAATCAAAATTATTAGCTATATATTTTTATGGATTGTGAATATAAATGCACGCTTAAATGCGTTTAACCCTTAATATTTCATTCTGTAGTTGCGTGCGTGATGTGGAAGAGTCGATAAACTAATAGGGATTTTCTGAAAATATTGCTTCCGTAGTTTTGCAATGAAGGCAGTAGATATAAACTCTCTGTAAAATTTCAACACAGTATTATGTTACTGCTAGTAGCTATTTACGTACTTAAAATGTTGCAAGGAGCTCTTTAAATTGCTATTAATGGATAGAAATAACGTAGCAGAACGTGTGCAAATAAGGCGAACTCTGAGAAATGGTGGAAATTGCCCAAAAGTACTATCAAAGCAAAAAAATCTTTTTTTTTTTTTTTTTTAACAGGAATGCATATTAAACCACATTTGATTAATTCGAAACATTACCAACTATTCCATACTTAAGTAGATAGAATCAAGATCAATGGTCACTTTTTTTAGTCTTACAAGAGCAAAACTCGTGCACATATGTGCTCAGCGCAGGATCATATTCTTCACCCGATCTTCCAGTGTTCTCATAAAGGCACTCGATTCCTGATAAAGATAACCATTGCCTTTTTCGAGTACTATTTTTTTCCCCAAATTATCAAACTGTAGGGAGAAAAATACGGTAAAATAACGACATTTTTCTATTTGAGTTCGCCACCTACATAAATTTAGTTTCAAGAACAAAAAAGAAAGAAAAATCACTTCTTTCACACTATTTAGTAAACTTCTTAAATAATCATGAAGAAACAAAGCTAGCGAAAAAATAAGATTGTGTTCTCTTGACGTGCTTCAAGTGCGCTCTTCTTTACGTGCATTGCTCCCTAATGTAAAAAAAAACAGCTTGTAGATAACGCTCTGTCATCAAGTAGGCTTACTAATGATTTCCTTTCTCTAACGAATTTTGTTTATACTACATTAAAACAATGTAGGGATGACTTTATTGGTTTACATGACATTAATTGGCACACAGCTATATTACCGTTTTTGGTGCTATTTTAAAATTAATAAAGTCGTAAGAAAATCTAAAGAGATAAAATGAAGCAAATTTATCTGTAAATAATATACTTTCTACATGAAATACTGAAAAATATGTTATAAAAATACCTATTTAAGTATTCTTATTCTATTTCGAACATAGAACTGCAATCAGTTAGCAAGTTTAATTCTTGGAATATAATTTGTACTCTAACGTGCTGTATTTTCTCAGCTCTGGTTTATGAAAATATTTTATTATTTCCCATTATCGGACTGACTCTAAGGTATTGTAAAGAATCTCAAGCAGGATTGGTAACAAAACTTTTGGGAAAAATTTGTATATGTTTGATACAATGCAAACTAACAGATTAATTTTAGAAATATCCAAACAAAAGTACTCCTTCCCAAATTTTCAATTAAAGTTTATCTCCAAAATTACAATTTGAACAAGAGCCCTCTAGCAGCTGAGAAGCGCTAATTAGCAGGAATTGGTTTAGGTAAGAAATGTGCTTAAGTACCTCTTCTGCGAGGAATTTTCCATGAGTCTTACCCAAAGTTAGTTTCTTCAATTTGTCCAGGAATGAAATTAAGTAAATGGGATAGGACAATATTTGTACCTTGCACCACTTTTGACCGAAGCAATCCTTTCCCAGTTTCCTTGAAATCGGAAACTCATTCTTAATCAATTCGAATGCCCTAAGGTTATAACAAGGAGTATTTCAAAGCAAAAGCATTTGCTTTCTGATGGATAATTTTGGTAGTTGGGAATAGTCTTTGTGTTGAAAAGTGCTTTCTTCTTTTGTTATTCTGTCTTCAAGTTTAACGAGATGTTTTAAATAAGGCTTGCCATTGCTTTTAGTATGTTTCATTCCTTCAAATTTTCCAGCATGTACAGTCCTTCAGCTTTCTAGAATCTAAAACTGTACTTCAGAATACAAAGCTTAAACTGATATAGTATTTATTGAAGTATTTCTACTATTTAATTTTATAGTGATGCGTTTTATACTCATCTTGGACTATGAAACTGTCTATGAGATTATATAATGTACCTGTTTTATTTTATGGTTAATAATGATACGCATCAAATCTAAGTAGAAGATGCAATCGAAAATTATGTAATAAAAGGATGCGAGCTTGAAAGTAACTTCAACATCAATAAATTATGAAAGAATAACTAAAGAGAGTTACGTTTTACATAAAAAAAATCAAGAATTATCACTATTTTTTTCACCTTATAAAAATATAGTTTGATCGTATTTTATGTGTGGTCTATTTTGATATTGTTTTTTTTAATTGTTTACTCTTTGTTGTTACTATTTAAATTGATGTGAGTTTTAACGGTTGTAATAAATCTATTCAAATTAGAAAGACCCTTTTTTAAATCAAGTCATGTTTCAAGGAGTCTTATTAGTATCTATTTATTAAAAGCATTCTTAAATGGCCTTATGATTAAAATTGTGTAATAAAAAAGAAATGAATTGTACGTGCTTAGACTTTTGTAAATAGTTAATTTATATAATGATTGACTATAACAAGGCAGTCAAACTAATGGAATTGAAGTATTCTTCATCGTTTCAGTCTAACATATTTTGCGTCTAAACATTTACGTATTTTTCTTTTAAATTTCCTACCACATTCACAAAATCTCGAAGCTCTAGTGGTAAAATATTATGCTGTTTTAAATTCTTCTCAAAAATTTTGACATAAAGTAGATGGACTTTTATTTTGAAATAGATGCCTTGGTTTCTCTGTTTTTTGGATAAATATTCTGTACTGTATTTTCTTGAGACTTTTTGCAAAAAAGGAGAGATAAAAGAAGGAAGATAAGAAACTCATCATACGATAAGAATAAAATCTTTTTCACATCTACGTCTATTTATGTCTTTGAACAATATGGAAAATATTTTCTAAGTATATACCTGTATTCAAAATATTTATACCCTGTGCCGAGCGCCTGAACAAAAGGGCGAAAAAATCTTTCTTTTAAATGACAGTTGTCAAAAATGTCACAAGAGTTTCACGTTTCGGGGAAATGAGGAGAAAAACTGTGAAGTATATATTCCCTCTTAGAAAACAAACTTTCTGCCCGTGAAATTTTGATGCGATGGATTAATGTTTCGAGAAAGATACACATAAAAAAAATGTTGAAAAACTCAATGCGATGACTTGTGAAATTAATGCTCAAACTCTCAAATGTGCTAAACTATTCTAATATACCCTTTATTACTCCATGTTCTTTTATCGGACTAATTTCATTTACAACAAACGAACCTCGAAAAAATTAATTTTTAAATCAGTGAGTAACCGGCTCTAAGCAAGGGCTAAGGCAGGAACATGCAATACACCGCCAATTCGTTCATTTCGATCCATGGACTGCAGTTTCGGGCTTATTATACCCTCATCAGCATGGAATACGAAAGTAAACGAGTTGGACGCAAACATCCTCTTATAGAGCAAAGAGAGCCGAAAAAAACTGGTAGCTAATGTGAAATTAGAAACCCGGGGAGCGACCGCACATGGTACCGTTATACCGTTTCCATGTGCTGTCGCTCGCTCGCTTCACATTAGCAACCAGTTTTTTTTTTTTTTTTGGCTCTCTTTGCTCTATAAGAGGATGTTTGCGTCCAACTCGTTTACTTTCGTATTCCATGCTGATGATTGCATAATAAGCCCGAAACTGCAGTCCATGGATCGAAATGAACGAGTTGGCGGTGTATTGCATAATTTTTAAATATTCAATAAACTATAACATAGCTGCTTGAATGGACAACATGTACTTCCTATTGAGTATATGCTATCTAAAATTAAGTTTTTTCACGCAATGTAAAGTAAAAATATTAAATTATAGTTGCGAAAATGACTAGTTATAGGAGCCCAACCAGTAATGGGCATGTTTGTCTTCTACTATTGATACCAAATTTGAAATCGATATTCCAGGAACACCATCAGTGAATTCTGAAAAATGCTCATAACATTTTTCCCAAACATAAGTATCATCTTAGGTGTAATATATTATTACAATGCTTCTCAATCACAAATTGTGACTTTTCTGTGCATTTAAGTTTTGTAGGGTTTATCCTTAAAGGACCTGACGTTGCTGTTTTTTTATCACATCGTAGTTTTATTGGTACGAGCTCATTGCTTAGTTTTTTTGTATTATGTATGTGTATAGTTTCGCTTCTAATTAAAATGTTTAAAATCTTTTCAGCTGTTGTTCACATAATTAGTCAATTAAAAGTGCTTTAGCTATGGGCACATATGACCTTATATATTTTTTTTGACCATTCTTACTCAAAATTATAATTTAGGATTGATGGTAAAACGTATAATATCAGTATGGCAAATGATAAATAAAAATGCAGCAGTAGAATTTTTTTATACATATTTAATTTTATTGTTCAGACGAAACTTTCAAAACCAATTTGTCTATCAACCACTTTTTAAATTTAATTATCTGGAAAGTCAAGCTACTTTAAATTTGATTATGTTGGGAGAAAAATAAGTGCTTTAATATTATTGAATAGTTTTTTTTGTGTCTTTACTGAAAATAGTTTAATTCGGTTGCCATCAAAATTACTAGTTTTTAGTATGATAATAACTAATGGGAGGACAGTAACCGGTTAAAATAGTGTATTTCACTGTATTTATACGTATATATATGAAATCAGAATTGAAAATGTTTGAAAATATCTGAGCTATAAAAGTGCAATTTCTATGCTCTAGCACTGTTAGAATTTTGTTTTTCGATTGAACTGGAACTGCAACATTTGGTACAAATTTTAACAAAACTCTTAAGCATGCGCATAACTAGTCATTTACAATAATGTGATGCTTTTTTGGAAAGGAAAGAGGTTGTGGGAAAAGCTAATATTTGTGAATCCGTTCCATAGTAGAAATAATAAATGAATGACTAACGTTTAAGTAATTTTAACAGATAACAATTAATAATAATAATAATAATACCAATATAAAAATTGTAATTATAATTATGATGCAAATAATTATAATCTATTGTTAATAATAATAATAATAGCAATCTTATAAAACACATGATGAGAATATAATAAATTATCGACACTTTATTTTGATAAGATTCTTATGATAGCTTCTTCGCTAAACATTTTTTTTAATTGCGATTTTTCTTACATCCATTGTATCGCTATCAATATACCTCCTTCATTCTCTTACCTCATTCTATACAATCAACTATTATTCTTAATAGCCTCATAGAATGAAAGTTATTGTTGCTGTTGATTAGATGTTATGTCTTTCTTAATCGAAAAATAATTAAGATTTTATTTTAATTCTGAAATTCCCTCAAAAAATTATTTTAACCGTGTGAAGCTATCATCTAATTTTTCCAATAAAAAATATCCTTTCTTCGTTTATAGCTTTCATAAGAAAAATTGCTAATAGAGGCTGAAAGCTAAAAAAAAAAACAATATAATAATTTCGGTGAATATATTTTTTAGTTGTGTTTTCGCTATAGATCTTGTATTCATTATTGTTTTTTTTTTTCAAAGAAAAGAAAAACTGTTTAATCAATCACGCTGACTGAACTGAGAAATTGGATAAAACAATCATTTCATAAATATATTAATCTTTGTTCAACTATAAAATCTAAAACATATCTCTATCTAAAATATATAAGTTTAAGCTTTTTAGAAGTGAGATCAAATTCCTAAACATGATAAAATGGAGTCTATAATTTAAAGCAATAAGTCAGAGAATATGATCTACAGGACTTAAGAGGATAATTACAGAAAATGTTTACCTTCTCATAAATAATTTTTTGTAAAAGAAATGTTTTTTTTTTTTTTCAGTGGTTCTTTCTCTACTGAGTGAATACACTTGTAGACGGTCTAAGAATTTACTTATTTATGTAATGAGTTAAAGAAAATTCGTCTGTATTGTGCCCATTTATCGTCATGTTAATTTCCGCCCTCACAGTGCTGCAGATAAAAGGCAGTTTAAATGCAGCATAACTTGGCAAAGAGAAACTTCTTAATGCCAGAACGCGTTGCTAATCTGTCTCTACACGAATTGAAACTTGTGAATGAATTAGGTGGTTGAGTTATTTCCCCCTTTTCAGCGGATGTTATAAATGTGAAGCAGCCAAACTAATGGCTATACATCAAACTATTTGCATTTATTCTATACATTCCTGTGGTGTTCCATGCGAAATAAAATATAAACATAAAAAACTGCTGAAAATTGTAAAAATATTTTACACAGTTTTCCCTTTAAAACAAAATTATTAATTTGCCTTCAAGATTAAAGAGAGAAATTTTTAAAGAGCTTTTGATTTAAAAAAAAAATCAAATTTAATCATACGTAGATTAAGATGCAAGACTTGCATACACCTATATACATAGGGTTATGACTTAAAAAACATAGCTTGTATCAGAAAATAACATGTTTGGCTTTTTCTACTCCAAAAATTTTCCGCAGCAATGGAATTTAAAATTCTAAAACTTGAATACTTTCAACATTGTCAAAATATGCTATGGACAATAAATCTCAGATTTGAATGTTTATGTCTTGCCTTTCTGACATTATTCTGCATTTAATTTCACCCCTTACATAGGAAAAATGTCGTCTTTATTTCACTGACAACGGATTTGGCAATACAAATTAAAGGTAAATCATGGCTACCAAGAATTTCAATTTCAGCCTCCTCCCACGCATATGAACTTTTAAAATGAAAGCACATAGTATGTAGAGTAATATTCTCCATTTAGGAATGAATAAGTGGGATCATATATAACCTGGAAATTCTATCTTACGTAGTAAATGAGAAGAGTAAGAGTTACATTGTGAATAAAATAATTATGAATTTAAAGAAAATCGAATGTTGTTCCTAACTCGTACTGAAGTATGAATTAATCTCGCGAGTAACATCTCATAACATTCATATTAATATTTGATTTTATGAACATTCATTGTTTATGCATTTCTTTTTGGACATTAACCTCCAATTTAAGTTGTGTTTTAACACAAAAAAGAAAAAAAAAACCTTTTCACCAAGTGTCTTTTCAGGTTTATTTTAAATTTACCTAAGCAACGGATTTTCACTGAGAGCATGCAAAAGTTTTCAGAAATGATATGATCTGAAGAAAGCCATAGATAGTTATGTTATTCGACTAACATCAATGTGTAAAATAATAACTTGTTAACTCTCTAATTTTTCAATGCTCCTTTAAGTCTCGGCTTTGTTTCTATTGTTTGAAATTGGTGGGTTTTTCGAACCTCTAATTTGTATATTCGTTTTTATTCGGGATAGTCTAAACTGTGGAAGTCAATTATTACCACCAGTTAATACCAGTGTACTGGTGCGCCATTTTCACATGTCTGTTTTGTGTTGTCATCGCCTGATGCGATATTGAAATTCCTTTGGGCCACCAATACTTGGACCTCACCCAGGGGAAATCTTCAGACGTAAACACGCTGTTTTGCGTCTATTCACACCAAAGGCGTTAAACTCTCAAGGATGCGAGCAAATTGTCAACAAGTATTCGTTTTCCACGAAATCTAGCCATGTGCGTATTGTGTACCACTGTAATATGGCAAATGGTTGACATTTGTTGCGCCCAGCGAGAATTCCTGTTTGGTGTGAAGCGACATGCAATGACACTATGCCGAACATAAATTCGAGTGGAATATAAACGCTTTGACAAGAGAGCGGTAATAACTTTCATCGTTCTCAGAGTTGAGATAAACACACGTTGTCTGATAAACCCAGCTGACGGAAAGGCCTTCTTATATACCCAGACTTGGGGGGGGGGGGGCGTCAGAGGAGGAAGAAGCGATTTGGAGAGCGCAACACGGAAGGATGTTGTCGCGCAGCGGCCTAAATATCTGAACTTATAATTTGTGTAACATAACTGTAAATAGTTTAAAAAAATAAAAATACTAAAATGTAACTTGCATCCTCTGTTTCTATCCACTAACAAACAGAGTGACCAAAACGGTACACCAGTACCGAATCTTCAATTTTTCCGAGCTGGGGCAAATGTCCAAACTACCACCCCTGACCCATCCTCCTTCAAGTTTTTGTATTAAGTTCCAACGAAAAACACCCAAGAATCTTTGTGAATTTGCAACCCCCGAGAAGTTTCCGCCCAGTGCAAGGCTTGCCCCTCCATACATCCAGCACTGTCTATGACTCCACCGCGCCGTCAAGTATCTCAAGGGATACAGGCTACAGCTCATTAAATTTAGTACACCAAACATCTGCCTCCAATTTGTTTATTGACCATTCCAGACTGATGAGCCCATATCAAGGACATAACTGCAGTCTCTGGATGTCATAACCGGGCTGTCAGTATATTGCATCTGATATTATTTACTATTACTCTTATTGAGTAGTAAATTATAAGTACATTTGACTCGATAGTTAGTTCAAGTGTATAAATTATATTTTAGATAATCCTTTTATTGAAAAATATTTGTAATTTTTTTTAAATCTTACCAAATGTATATTCTTACCTCAGATTTGTTACAGCTATACAATGAGAGATACCATTCATTGCATTGTATTATTGATTTTTACAAATAAGGAAATATTATTTGTGTTGTTAAGTGTTGAAATAAACCAATGTACTTATTTATACAATAAACATAGTTCTTGGTTATATCATTAATTCGGAGGATTTAATATAGTTGTTGGTTATATCGTTAATTTGGAGGGTTTAATATTTTGAAGAACTATATCCTAGAACTAATTAGGGAACCTTAAACCAATCGTACATAAAAGCAACTAACGTTAATTAATATTTAAACTTATTTCCTCAGCAAAATTCCCAGCTGCAGAATTGGGTTTATTTTGGTGCCATACTCATTAAAGAGTCCGCACTACTTCTGGTGTTTTGGATTAACGTAAGTTTTAATTACGGCAGTCGCATTTGACGCATCTTTGCGCGAACAACAATTTTGTTACATAGAAAAGATATTTTTTTTTCTTTTCCTTTTTTCTTCTTTATTTGAATCTCACTCTAAAAGCTGAACAGAAGATGCTAATGAGAATGAGAAGGGGCTCATAATGAAATAGGGTCACACGCACACTAATGCTAGACTTCTTTTTCTGAGTAAACCGCTTTAAAATGGTCTCTGAGCAACGCTTAAGCTGATCTAGAAGCAGAGTGAAAAAAAATTGTCGAGAAACCTAATTATAATAATGATGATTCTTTGAGAAAAATTCGATTCTGAAAAAGTTCTCTTTTAATTTTACTTAAAAAATGTTTTTTCACAGCGCGAGTATACATTTTTATTAATTAACGTCCTGACTCCAGCTGTATAATCGTAGGATGATGTTTTTACTGTCACGAAAATATTGTTTTTCTGTTTTGATAAATTAAGGTAATTAATTTGCATGCTCTTTCATTCTTGTGCTGGATACCCTTCGAAATTCACGTCAAACATTTTTTTTAAATATAATTCTTGAAATCTTCTTAAAAGTACTCATATGATTTCAATATATTTAAATCGCTAGATAATTACCTTGTTTACTTAGTATAACAGAAGCCTGTTTCATGAGCTTTCTTGATAATTCTTAAGTCACATGTAGTTCTAGGCGACGTCACATGTTAACGTCTTTAATACATGTTACTATGTCAAAGCTAAAAAACATGACGTCATGACGTGTATCGGTGCTTTGCCGTGCCAAGGATCAATGAACACTTCATTAGAGGAAACAAAAGAACAAACAAAATTATTTTATTTGAAAAAAAGCAAATCTCGTAAGATATTTTGATGCTAATACTATTTTAGCCGATTCCTATTTTTACTTCTCTAAGTCTACTTAATAACTTAAGGGATTCTTAATTGGAATATAATTTAGTTTTTATAAAAGAAATGCTTATGTTAAGGTAAAAAAGCATTAGAAGTGAGAGTTCCGATTTTTTTTTATTGAATTAAAATTTCTTCATCCCAAGTTTAATATTTTTTACTTCCTGATTTATTGTGAAATCTTTATCTTCTTTTTAAAAGTGGATAATAGTTAATGTTCCACCCCCCTCCCAAAAAAAAAAACACAAACATTCGTCAGATTTAAACATGACTGAAATATTTTGGGAGAGATTGAAATCTGTCAAAAATGAGTTTAGAGTTGAATGCACCAATAGAAAACACAATTTTAATTGTTAAGAACGATTAAAAAAAGTATTCATTCAGTACAGTGAAATGCAAATGATATTATTTAC
The DNA here is from genome assembly GCA_038373865.1 of Uloborus plumipes. Classification (NCBI taxonomy): domain Eukaryota; kingdom Metazoa; phylum Arthropoda; class Arachnida; order Araneae; family Uloboridae; genus Uloborus; species Uloborus plumipes. Next base: position 182,588 of record JAXGGA010000305.1, read on the forward strand.
TGAAAAAAAAAAAGAAAATCATTTTTGAGTGAAATAGTTGTAAGTATGCCAAAAATAAATAACTCTGAATGAAGTAGGACTATGTTGCCTTACATGAATTACTGTAGTTTTGTAGGTCATTTATTATTTTAGCAAAAATTACGTTTTGAGCGGAAACTAGTTCTTCATTTTAGTATATGTATTTTTAAAATGTTTCAACTTTTGCATTTTTGGTAAAATTGTTGAAACTATACTTATGTTTCTTACATCTCGTGGAGTAAGTAATATAAAATTATGCGCTATAGCTATAGAGGAACATGTTACGTTATTTTCAACTCTTCTAATACAAGTGCCGATTTTGAAAAGTTAACATGCGTTTTTGCTTTAATTTTATTAAACCTATTGTATAAATGATTACAACACATCAAAAGTAAAAACTACTTTGTATCAATAAAATTTAAAATGTGCTATTGAAACTTTTTCGATTATTCTCTGCAACAATCTTTAACTTTAAAAAGTGATCATCAAACTGAGCGTTACTTTTTGCTTAAAACACTCCACCAATTTTTATTTTACCTCCTTTCAGCGAAAATTGTCATTCTTAGCTTAATTAATGATGAAAACTTTAACCCTTAATTTTATCTACGTTACTCCTTTCCGTGAGTAATTAAGTAGTTAAAAAATCTAATTAGTCCTTTGTCCTTTCTCTCCCAACAGTTAAAACATTTTCGCCTCCAAACAATCCAACTTTTATGCCTCTTTTTGTGCAAACTATTTTATTTTAAGACGATTGTCTCCTGTAGTAGTTAAATAATTACGACTCGCATTGTTCCTGACTAACTTCATCTAGAAGATAGTCTATTTTTCCTGGTGTCACCTACGCTCGTTTTGTACTTTGGAAGGGCTCTTTGTCAAAAGAAATATTACAATGTTTCCGACGTACTAAGTCTCTGAATTGTGCTCAGGAATGAGAAACATTGTCAAGCAGATTTAATTGAGCGTAATTTCTCTTTCGTATTTCTATTTTTTCTTTCTAAAATATATGTTCATTATTAAAATTCAACTTGAGGTGTCGAGTTAAACACATAACAAATTTTTGCAATGATTTTTTTTTTTTATTTTGAAGAAATATTTACATGACATTGGAATAGCAATCAGAGTAACAATGAAAATAATGGCAAAAATTAGTTTGATATATCTTTGACCGTGAATAATTTTGAAATTATTTAGATCCAAAGTGAGTTATCATTCTCCTCAAAAACTAAATATTTTTAAAAGTAGTACTTTTTTTAAAAGTGTGTACTCAAATACGAAAGAAAATAAAAGAGAACGAGGTTAGTTTGAAAGTGCACAGAAATATGCTTGAGCTAAAACGCAAATAAAAATAGATAATTAAATAAAACAAACACGCCTGGGATCATTTGAAAATATGAAATCCTAAAAGTAAACTATTTTAAAGAAATTTGACGAGTAGAGCTCTAAGTCGTAGTACTTCAGCATGATTTATCAAATGTGATGAATTGAAGCATTTTTTTTTTCAGTAATGGGACGAGGGCTTTTGGTGCACGTATGCGAATAAATAAATAAATAGAAATGTGTGTATCATGCTTCAGTAGTAAATACTGAAACGTGATAGTCCAGTTTTCTGTATTTCTTCTATGAGAACGTCAGATAAACATTTGTATTATTTATGATTGACCTTAGCTAAAATTTTTCGTACATGTTTGCCATCAATTGTAAACTTTCAAACACTGTACTTGATAAAAAATAAGATTATTTGAGTTAATCTCAACGTAGGAGGATAAATTAATTGCTAGACGTGTCAACTTTTACTAGTTCTTCATAGATTACGGCTTTAACTAAAGTTTGTTGATTTCCCTGTTTACGACATTAGTCCAGTAAGTTTCAGTCAATTGGCGCACACTATTTTAATAAAATATAATATCCCTCAGATGGGGTAGTTTTTGAGAAATCAATCGATGATTGTGTAAATCCAGAACAACTGTCTATAGAGGCCCTTTATTTAGGAGGGTGGGGGTGGGGCAATTGACCCCCTGGCTTTAAGAAAATAACGTTTTTATATATAAGTGGGCATGGTGTTTGTTGTTTCCTAATGAAATTTTCATCATCCTTTGACCCCCCCCCCCCTACAGAAAATTTTGAAATGAACGGGCCTGACTATATATATATATGTCAACCGGAAATGTCGACAAATTCTCTCATGGTTGCAGGGGGTGTGTGAATCCGCCATCAAATATTTTATGAAATACTTCGCAGTTCCGGGAATTAATTGTTCACTTAAGATTTTAGACGTTTTTCGAAATATCTATAGCAATAAATCTGTTTATCATCACTCTTTATTGGTGTAAAGAATATGATCAAAAATTTTAATCAAGGTTTTGTCTTGAAAACGAATATTGAACTAGCAATAATGTGGAATACAAAAAATGTTAAAATCTTTATTTAACATGAAATGCTTGAAATGCATTTCCACAGTAATGTTAATATGATTATTCTTTGCTTATATATTTTTGGACTTTAATGCGTTCTGGTAGGAAACTAGAATAAAAATGTAAGCTAACATTTATTGTTTCTTACATCATGTTTTATTCCACACTATATTATTGAAAATGAGACAAAACAACCACCGATAGTACAACATTTTACGGGTGATATACAGATAGCGTCACAATGTTTACAGCTAGAGTGTACAATTCCCCTAACGACAAATTCCTATCCCAATAAATGATTAAATATATTTCTTACTCATAAGAAATACTTTGTTCGCAAAGTTATATTTTGATAGTTAATCATCTCTCATTTGGTTAAGTTTCACGCATCTAGAATGCTCAGGGTTTGGATTGAATATTACGGCATGATTATCATCCTCCCTAAAATGTCTGATTAACGGTCCTTTTTCGGAATTAATTATCCAAACAGGGATAATTGAATAAATCTTTGTTAGGTCTCAAGGCGCAAACTAAGCAGTTGCAAATAGAGCCATTTACATAAGCAGATTTCGGAGAAGGGAATATCTGATGAGGATAGGATTTTGCAAGTAGTTTTCTTTTATGCTGAGCTTAAACTCATCCAATAAATACCTTTCGTAGAGCTGAGTAGAGCCCCTCCTCTCTCTCACGCTTCTCTACTTTATGTCAAAAAGGGATTTTTTTTTCTTCTTTCAATTTTTGAAGAAGCATTTTTTGCGGTTGGTTACTATGATGTTCTTAATCTTAGCATAAATGCTTCGCCTTTCTTTGGTAAAACAATTAATTGAGAAAAAAAGGTCTTCTGCTTTTAATGTGTCGAACAAAGATTTAAAAGAACGGACCTACTTACGTAAATGAAGAAAGAAAAAGATACACGTAATTGCTTGTATCTTAACAAGCTAATTTTCAGATCGAGCCTTAAGTAGCAAGAAAAACACACATTAAAGTGGTTTAAACAGCATAAGCATTTATTTTTCGTTATAATTCATGAGTTTTATAGTGCAGAAGATTTGTGTGTGTTTGTAATTTCTTATGAAATGTCTTTATATTTCTTAGGGTTTTTTTTTCTTTTAAATCTTACTTACTTTTGACGAGGAGGTATACTCTTACATATTCAATAATGATATTTGGCTCCTAAAACGGCAGTAAAATTTATTTTTAAGCATATCAAAATAATAATAATAATAGAAATAATAATAATAGTTTCAACTGTCTTCTTTAGATATATCTGTTTAAATGCTCCTTCGATGTTATTTTTCATCAAATAATAATATTGTTTCAGAGTATATATATTTTTTTAGTATAAATTTCATTTATTGTAATAAGAATGTAAATAATATATTTAACGATAAAACATGATTTTAATGTTGGGTTAGTTTCTAATTATATGCGAAAAAACACTGCTGTAACCATAAGCTTAGGGGGCAGGGCTGGCTTGCTCTTTATTTTTTACAGGAAATAAATTACCCTTTTTATTGTGTAAGTGGTATGAGTAGTTTTTGTTCGTAAATAAGTTGTTGGTTAATTCTTTGCTACTGGGAATAATTTCTTAGTAGACATAAATAGGTCTTTTAAATTTTTCTTTACGCCATTAACTTTTCTTGAAAGAATATCAAATTATTTTCTAGATGCTGAAGAAAATATCCAAAATCTAAAGTGCAGGACCATTCATAGAACTATAGTGTATTAAGTTTCAATAAAGTTTTAAAGTTTGCAAAATAAATAAACTATTTAGGTCGACAAAAACCAACAGGATGCTGAGTGTGTTGGTAACGATCTATCACCCCAAAAATAAGCGTTTTATTCAGATACAAGAGTTCCTGAAAAATGTTTAGGGAGGCTATGTACACAAACAGAATGCTGAACATGCATATATCCTATTCCTTTTTATTTTAAAGTGTTTCATTAAATTATGCATTTTTACTATGGTATATTACGCATATTTTTCTTATTTGTTTTATTTATACTCTTATATAATGTGTGTGTGTGTGTGTGTGTGTGTGTGTGTGTGTGTGTGTGTGTGTGCGTGTGTGTGTGACGTATATTTTTTTTCAACCAAAAAAAAAATGAAATCGTAACAACTCAATAAAAAGTGCACAGCTCTGAACAATTCCGCAATAGTAAAACTGGTTCTTTTAATGTAACAAAATGAATCTATATTTAAAAGAAATTGTTAAGATATTAAAGCACGTCATACAGCATAATCGCCAACGACAGCTAAATTAAACTGTGCTAGAAAGCGCTCTCGATTTAATTACAAAAAAGCCTTACATAATATTATTGACCGAAATATATGAATGTGCATGGAGGAGAATAATTGAAATTTGCTGCAATAGAGATAAAAGAAAAAATACCCATTATATGCTTTATCAACTGACTTGCGCAAAACAACTTGAAAGTTTTAAGCGTGAAAAAATCTTTCGATTTTTTCCTAGTAATTTGTTTTATTATTACCGAGAAAAAATATTCTCTTTTTTTTTTAAACTGAAACAATACTTTTATATTTTCTTCTAAAGAAAGCTACGTCCTTTCCAGTTAGATGCATCACCGTATCCTTAGTAGTAAAGCTTGAATGATTGTGGAGATCAGAATGGATAGTAGAAACGCAAAACTTTGGTTATAAAGTAATGGTTCTGTAGATAAATGTCACGGATGATTTTTCGTTTGGTTTTGATTGTCTAACATAAAAGATAACGGCAAAATATACAGTGAAATACATGGGCAGTTGTTGTTGCGAGTTTTTCGTGGTGAAGTGAAGATATTAGATTCAAGGAGGGTTAAGGAATATAATATTTTATAAAACAATGGGGGGGGGGGTTCATTTTACTTTTCACTGTTCTTTTTTTTTTTTCAAATAACAGTATTTTCTGATAGTAGCAGGAAAATAAGTTTGTGTTTACGGTAGAAAGATTAAAGCATATTTTAGGCAATATTTCAAAATATAAATGCTGTCGATCAAACTGCATTTAAATATAGTAGATCGTATTAAATTTTAAGAGACAAATTTATTTTTGTCAAACATTGTTATGCAATATAAAAACACATCATCAAACTAAGCTGATTTAAGTATGATCTGATACAGTTTGATTATAAACAAATTAAAGAAAAAAAATGACCAAATGTTGTTACTTAAAGTAAATTCAACTCAACTTTTATTAAAAAGAAATGATATTAGCAGAGCTTTATTAAATAAAAGTTTATTTCTTATGTTTTTTTCTTTTTTTCCTAAACTGGACTAAAAAATAGGGTTTCGTCAATACACTGGTAAGTTTTAACGTGCATGTATTTATAAAGAATCACATTTTTATACAGGGTGTCCACTCCAATCGTGGACCAATAGCTAATTTCTAAACCGTTAGAGATAAGCATATAGTTTATTTAGGAAAAAATCTCCAAATTACGAAAGGAATTTTGGGTCTATTCAATGTTTTTCAAAAAATCAAATTTTGAAAGAGTTACGAAATTTAAATTTTTATTCAGCCCCCCAGTCCTATCAATCATATTTAGTAAAACATTCTTGACACTGCAACGTTTAAAACTAAAAAAACTCACTCTTCTACACAAAAATTGACCGAGTTATGACGTTTTGAAAAATCAAGATTTTGAAGGATTTCGCATACGATCCCTTAAGCGATCGCTCGATGACCTCATAAAATAATGCAAAATCTTGATTTTTCAAAACGTCATAACTCGGTCAATTTTTGTGGTAGAAGAGTGAGTTTTTTTAGTTTTAAACGTTGCAGTGTCAAGAATGTTTTACTAAATATGATTGATAGGACTGGGGGGCTGAATAAAAATTTAAATTTCGTAACTCTTTCAAAATTTGATTTTTTGAAAAACATTGAATAGACCTAAAATTCCTTTCATAATTTTGAGATTTTTTCCTAAATAAACTATATGCTTATCTCTAAGGGTTTAGAAATTAGCTATTGGTCCACGATTTGAGTGGACACCCTGTATTTTCCGCATTACAACTAGCAGATTAGAATATATATCTTTAATTACGAGTAAGAAAAAAAACAGAGAACAGGGGAAAGTTGGCTTTTACCATAAAAGTTTATAAATTGTAATTTATTTTTTAAATGGAAGAGCGTAATCCGATCAAATGATGCCTTTGAATGTTTTTGTTTCATCAGATTGTTTTTCGTTTAAAAATTGCTCTTCTCAAAATAGTTGTAAATTATTTCCGTAAATATTAGATAGTTAATACACAGATCTCAGCAAAAATATTTTAACGTTTCGAGTTGGTTACTAAACGTACAATTAGGAAACAAAGATTAAATAGTAAAAAAATGGATTATGTGTTGTATCACCATCATACTATTAGTAGGAGCTACGTATATTGCTTCCTAAATCAATATCCCTCGAAAAAAACTCAGTCTTTAAAATCAGTAATTTTACGATTTCTACTGTGGTACGCTCATTAATGTTTAAAAAATTTTCACCGCATTCTGTTCAAAAGTGCCTTTCAAATACATGAATAAATGTTGAAGTCAGCCTTTTAATTCAACTGGTTTCAGACGTCTCAGTACTGTGACTCACATATTTAATTGAAACTTTAGATTTAGTTGTTTAATATGCTCTTCCGCTGCCTCACCTCTTAGTAAAATAAATCGGACTTTACTGTTTATATTATGAATTATTGTTTAAAATTATTATAATTGTAATAAATAAGAACATAACTAAGTAGTTAACAAATATTTTCCTACCAAAAGCATCATTCTTATGTTTAGATTTCTTCTAACATGTTATTCTCTCTATTAATACCTGCCGGCTTTCTGAAAAAAGAGAAATATTAAACGTCACAATTGAAAATGAAATAATACATTGCGCAAATATTTGACTGCAAACTGTTTCCCTATATTTAGGCCAGTATTTACTGGCTTACTACTAAAGCGAAATAATAAATATCACAATTCAAAACGAAAACAGGTATTGAGTAAATATTTGGCTTTAGAGCGCTTTTCTGTTTTGATCAGCAATGCCTGCCAACTTACTATAAAAGAGGAATAATGAATGTCACAAATAAAGACAAATCTAAGTAATGGGCAAATATTTGACTGCAAAGTTTATTCCTATATTTAGGCATTTTATCAATGTCTCTCGACTTATTGTAGAAGCGTACAGGGAGAAATGTGACAACAGCACCTTGCCGTTTAAATGACTCAAATCCTTCTATATTCTTCTTGCATTTTCTTTCGATTACAAACACGAACTGCAATAAATATTTGTGCTTTTTGGTTGTTTTTGTAAATGCCACAAAATGAATGGAGTTAAGCATGTCTATATCGAATTTCACGAGACAGAAGAAAAATTCGAGATACAGAGATTGTTATAAAAGTTATAAAAATAAGCAATTCGAACAAAGTAAAACACTTAGTAGATTTGAAGTTTTAATCCAACGTTAAATAAGCACAAATGTACAGGTATACTGCAGGCACGTGTTTCGGGGCTACAAGGAACCCCTTTTTCAATGCAAACTGTACATTTGTGCTTATTTAACGTTGGATTAAAACTTCACATCAATAGCACAAAGGTATTTCTTGTATTCACTTAGTAGATTGTTTAGCATTGATATTGTTAAATATTTTACAGTATGGTATGATGTGAATACACGTTTTACTAATTTTCATGATTATATCGATATCAAGTTTATGCATACCTTAAGTGCAAACTTTGTCTTTGAATTATTGTGCAAAGGTTGGTTTTTGTCTCCAAGTTATACACTGCAAAAAATAAACTGTTGTTTTTAAAGTATAATACTGGAAACAGAGGTTCAATTCTAAACATCGCGTAGTAACTGGGTAGTTAAAGCTGTATTTGCTCAATTCAAACTAAAATGCCCAGTATTAAACTTTAAATTAGCAATTTTAGTTTATTACTAAGAAAATATCTGTATTATACTGTAAAAAGCAACATTTATTTTTTTCAGTGTACCATTTATAAAAGTAGCAGGAAATGAAACTCAAATATGAGAGTCGTCGAAATTTGAGGTAGGGTGAGTTCTGGTAAGTGCGTCCACGGGGTAAGTGCGTCCACTGGGAATTATATGAACACTGTCCTGAAATGGCTTCTGCAACACATCGACTATGTTAGATAACTGTCTAATGATAATTTCAATAGGTAGAATTCAGGCCTGGATTCAATAGACGAAACACAATCAGCGACAACTTAAATGTCTTCAAAAAAACTCTAAAGTAAAGATTTAGAAGGTTTTGTTTCAGTTTCTCTTGTAGTCATACCAAGCAATTGAAGTCAAGAAATGCAAGTTGTTTCTTTTGAGTAATAGCTACTAATAACATACATGGGGTATTTTGATCAAATATTCTAAGTAAAATTTGTTTATATGACGGTACGCACTTTCCCTTTCTTTAAAGTAAGGTGGGGGCAAGTGCGTACCATTTTGATGGGGCAAGTGCGTACCACTATCATGAGGCATACGCGTACTATTATTCGGAGCAAGTGCGTACCATTATGATGAGGCAAGTTTGTACCATTACGTGGAAAATACGACTCTCGTAATTCACCTTTAATTTTGCTTATAACTCTTTTATAAGCCGATTATAAATCCGACGTCATTTCCATCAAGTGTTTATATTTACATTGAATGCGGCTTAAGATTTCAATTTTATTCAATATCTCTGAAATATATTGGCTTTTAAGTATCAGTTAGTACATTTTTCGTTGAAAATAGCGATCATAAGCTTAATCATTAATTTAAACCAGAATCACAAATTAAGCAATGAAATTAAGTGACATACTTAATGAGGAACCAACTGATTCAAAAAACGAAGGTGAAATAATGAATAAATTATGTTTAAGAAAATTAAGAACACCTTGTAAAAAACTATTTCAATGTACAAGAAAAAAAAAGTACAAGTATCATATCATGATCAATTATTTATTTATTTTTTTTTTTTTGCTCTTTATTTTGTGTTTTCTATTACTTCTGCTGATTCTAATAAGAAAAATATTAAAACCGTATTTATTCAAAAAAAAAAAAAAACGAATTGTTCATTCAGGTCACCTAACGATCTACCATACAAATAGAATTAAAGAAAATCACAGGGGTACGCACTTACAACAATGCTATTAGATGCACATGTTTCATCTTACATGTAAGAAGGGGTAAGTGCGAACCCTGGCTTAAACATAGACTGATTAATGTATTAAACCAAAATAAATTATGTAGACTAGAAGTGATTATTACTAAATAAAAACAACTTACATTTGCTCACTTGGTCTTATTAAAAGGACAAAGGAAGAATCACAGGCACAACTCTCTCAATCTTCAAATCACAGTTGTTCTCAAGACACGTGGGATATCACTGATTGCGTTTCATCCATGCAAGCAAGTGCTGATCTCTAGTATTAAGAATTATCCCAAGGCAATTACCTAACATATTTAATATGTGCCAGAAGTTTTTTCCTGCTCATATTCATATAATTTAAGGTGGACGCACTTACCCCGCTAGGTAGGGAAAGTGCGTACCTTAGAATAGGTGTCATAAACCAGGTCACAAAACTTATCCTTATGGTTTATTTGACATATTATATGCTTGAAAATCTTAGTAAAGGACTTGGAAAGAAAACTAAAAAAAAATTGTGAATGTACAAGATTTTTCAACAGAGCAGCATCCTTGAGAACATGAACTTTGCAAAAAAGGGTACGCACTTACCAGAACTCACCCTATAGAGGTTTTCGAAAACATTCATTCGAGATAAGAAAAAACGTTACCGTAAAATGGGGTGTATAGGAACAGCGGGGTCAATCGGAACAAAACTTCCAGACCGTACAAAGAAATTCTTCATAAATATACTTTTGGGTATTTTTCGCCATTATATATTTTTTTAGAAAGGTAAGATCATAGGAAGTAGAAAAAAATTACTTTTGTCAATCTGGCAACGCTACTGGCTTTTAAGGAGGGCTGTACGTAGAATGCTAGAAAACATCACATTTTCATAGACTGCAAAACTTCATATGCAAGAACAAACCTTCTTATATTTTAAACCTAAGAGTGGTATGTTTCAATTATACGTGTATCTGAACAACAGAATACATTAGAATTTACATTTTTTATAAATTGTGTCATAAAAATGAAGAATTCTGAAAAATGCCATAGGAAAAAAAAATTGCGGGGTGACTCGGAACACTTTGTTCTGTTGTTCCAATTCAAACTTATTTGAAGGAAACTGTTTGAAAAATCAAGATTCTAACCCCAATTCCTCTAATCAAGATAAGGACAAGGATTTATTACTGTTTATCCCTTCTCGTGAGCAACTAGATCTTAGAATGACAAAAGTTGCAGATTTCATAAGATTTTTTCTCCAGGAGACTTCTTTTATTTAAAATACGAGGGGGAAAGTCATATAGACTTTATATAGCAAAAGGCAAGCACACAGACAGTGATGAATAAGCGAAAAAATCTTTCAGGACAATCCCCGAAACCCAGAGATTTTAAGAAACAAAAGAAAAGGCAGAGATCATCCCAGAAGATGCTATGAAAAAACTTAAGCCAAGTCACAATTGCTAGTTTTAAGGACAAGTACATATTTGTGGACGACATGAGTGACTTCCATTCGTGTTAAATCTTTGTATTTCAATTCAAAAGCATTTCTTAAAATTACTTTTCATTTTTCATAAGTTCAAAATTATTTTGAATTTTGACAAATTATAAACGTTTACTGGTACTGAAATTATACTTTTATTTGACAGTAATTATCTGTTCTTGTTCTCCCCCATCAATATTACTCATGTTTGTGAGACCTATTACAGGTTTCATGGAAAAAAATAAAAATTTTAACATGTGTTCCGATTGACCCCTATCAGCGGGGTGATTCGGAACACCCATAATTTCCTATATATTTTAATAACAACTGTTCAAAATGTTTTGTGTTTGCTTGGAATATCAAAAGTAAAGCAAGACCGAAGTTTTTACCTAGAAAATCAATTTGAAAAAAAATTTTTAACTGCTTATTTTACAATCAAAGCTGAAAAGTGTTCCGATTCACCCCATTTTACGGTACATTTATGCTGTAAAAGCAGGGAAATTAAAAACATTTCTAAGTAGAGAGGTTTTCGAGGCAGGCATATTCGAGACAAACAGATTCAACTTTAGCTTGTTCAAAAGATCGTTTTGAATAGAATTTTCAAAAAATTCAAATCAATATTTGGGGAAATACCTTAAACCGTCGAACTTCTCTGGAGGAGAATTTCTCCCTAATACTGGGAGCACGGAATGTCAGGCTGACCTGTCAAGATTACATTCTGCTGTTCTTTGTGTTTTCTATTTTGTTCGAAGGGTATGTTAAGAGAGAACTTTTGCGACAGCTGAATGTAACTGCACATCAAATAGCATGTCCAACGTAGGTGTCATAAAAGTCGCGATTCGTTCCGCTAGCGACGACCTCGTGACGTTCCAATCCCTTCAGTTTTGGTCGACAATTCTATTTTCGTTTCCTGGAAATAGATGCGTGCCTGATATTGCCAACGGAAGGACAAAATCGTTTCTTTTCTTCGGGAAATTCGACAAAAGCCATGCATCGTTCTGTTTTCATGGTAGATATGTTTAACCTTTGTTGCAGGAGTTGAACTGTGGGTAGTTAAAGCGATTTTGAATTATCACTGAGCAAAATAAGTCACAGAGTTCCGGCTGTTGACCGTGAATTCAATGGACTACCTGCGTAGATTTTGAGCATTTTGTTCTGCTTGCGTATGAAATGACAACTTCACGAAAATCGAAAACAGGATGGATCAACTCAATGACACAATGGAATTCAGAAGTTTTCGGATCATTCAGCATTTTTGTGATCTGGTGATTTCCTGTCAATTTTTTCATTGTTGTGTAGTAAATATATTATTATTGCTTTTTGAAGGATCGTTTGGTTTTGTTTTATTTAAATATTAATGCTTTTAAATATTGCGATGTTTGCCCCTTTGTAAGGAAACTGAGCTACGGAGTTGTTTAAATTATTGGAAATCGGTTGCACTAATGGTAACTTACTTAAATTTCTTTTTTTATTGAATAGTTTCTATAGACCATTCTAGATATAATTTAACTTCGCAGAGATGGCATATGACTCCTCCTTTTTTCAGGATTGTCCATTTTTAGGAAGGGGTGATACGCAGATGAAAATTGAGGAATGGGATTCACAATATTGAGTGGGGAATTTGAATGGGTAGAAATTCTACCTATTTTAAAGAATGGACTCGTTTTCTCATTTGATTGACACCGGCCATCTCGTCGCGGTTGAATTATATACAAAGTGAATCGAAATGCAAACAAATCATTTTATTTATTTATATTTATAAACGTGAGAAAAAAGATTCATAAATGTTTTGCAGTATAATTCTATGAATTGTAAAAATTTTAAATAACAGTAAATTCATTTAAAATTCAGCTGTAAAAATAAAATGAATTTTAAATTATGTGCTGAATGGCAAATACGCTTTAAAAGAGAGTTAAATAACTTTTAACACCAGAAAACAAAGTGTCTGCTATAAAGTGCATGCTAATTATTATAACAGACTAGCTATGTCGTAAATCATTGCATTTAGTGAATACATGTTATTTTTAAGTAGACTATTTCATTTAAAAGCAACACATGTATTTGTGTTTTTTGTTTTTTTTTGTTTTATTCAACCTCTTTTATTAATGATGTGAAATTATTTAAATTCGCACAAAATATGAACATAAATTGCTGAACTACATCGAAATAAAAATTATCAGTATTCATATTTATTTCAGTTAATGTAAGGAAAATACTATTTCCAGGTCCTTATTAACGCAACGACACATTTGTTTCGTTTTCCCATTTTCTATGAGATAAAATGTATTTACAATTTTTTTTATTTGAAATTCTTCTGGGCGATATGTTTATATGCCGATTAAAGAAAAGAAAGGCATAACTTTTGAAAACAATTTTATGCTTTTTAATGAGTGAATGAAAATTAGAAATTAGACAGAATTTTAAGTCACAGGCGTTGCTACTTTACTGAGTGTTATAGATTGATAAACTTAAAAAACCGTAATTGAATTATTTCCATTTATTCATTTCAATTATTTCATTTATTAAATTCATTTAAAATATAAAAAGAACGCTAGAAATGACTTCAGAGTATTGAAAGACTTAATCATATTTCAAGAGGAGAATGCTTTTTTTGTTATGATCTTAATGTTCGTTTATAATTTATTATGACCAGTAAGTTATTATTGTTTTTTTAATTTCAAACATCCTATTTTCTTACGCATATTAATTTTCTTTTCTTTTACAGGTATGTACAGATTTACATTATTGTCTACGTAAGAGAATATTCTTTTTGGTGAGTTGTATTTTCTTTACACTGGAAGTGTACTAAATAGCCTCCCAAAAGGCAATTAAAGAAATTGCACCATCATTGTTAAAGGTGAAAATCAATATCTGATGACCTACATCGCCCTGCAAGTTTTTAAAAGTCAAAAAATATTTATGATACTGTTTTCTCTTTGCAATTTTGTGCATATTATTTTGACTTCTTTTGTACATATTTGCATACATCATTTTGTACATTTATGTTTTTTATTTTTCTATTTTTTTTTGTTTATGGCATCACTAAAAATGTATGCGAATAGCATTCATCTTAAAATGATTAGATATTTAAACTATATTTTTTTTTCTTGCATGAATCCATGCCCTTCATCTGAAGAAGCTTTTTTGGGGGTATTGTTCTTGTAACACGAAAACGCATTTGTGAAAGTACTAGCAAACTATTTTTACGTATTTAACGTTGGATTTCTTCAAATATGTTCTAGCCTTTGCAAATAAATGCTACAAAAATAACATTTTGAAACCATAAATTGCTTTTTCACTCAGTCAAAGTCGTTCGTGACTCCAGTTTCTTGCTGGGGATGAATTTTTAGTTGCATATTTGTTGTAAAAATTATTTATCATAATTTGAAAAATATACAGGTAAGCAGTGTAGTAAACTATGAATTTCTATCAAACTTCGTTGCTCTTGAATTTTTCGAGTTTTTAAAATAAAGCTAGCGTAGGTGGGTAATGCGCTGAACTATTTTTTTTTCTCTAATCCCAGTTGGGCTTGAGTTTTGCTTGCTATTAATTGAAGACGTCATTTGTGTATAACTTACGTGCTTGACAATGGTATGAAACAATCTATTCTTTTATGTGGAGCTATTGAATTGCAAATTATTAAGTAAAGGTTTATATTTTTAATGTACAGATCTAGTTCTCTTTTTCAACAGAAAGTAGTATTTTAGTTTTGCTAGCTATTAAACAAAAGTATACCTGTTATGTAATTTAGAAAACTACCTTTTTTCTCTAGATAGAATTTGATTTAACTTTTCATCAAGAGTTATCAAATATGTTAAATTCAATTTCCCCATGATTCGTCTTTGGAATGAATTTCAAATTCCATGAACCGAGAGCAAATTTAAAAATCAAAAGATTGATTTCAGAAAATAAATCTTCAAACACCCCTGGGCCAATTTCAAGTTGGGAGCAAATATTCGTCTGCGCAGACAAAAAGTAAAGAAGAGTAATCGTTAGAAGAAGGACCAAGAAAGAACAGCAAGCTGTAGAACCGCTAGGTTGCTTTATTCTGAAAAATCAATACTGAAACGAATCTGCTGACAAAAACTGGCAAAGAGAGAGAAGGCACTGAAAAATTTTCGAGCTGGCATCCTTTTTCCGAGCTCTGTTCTCATTCCTGGCCGGGTTTTTAGTTTTGTCTTTTTCTTGTTTTTGAAAGGACTGAATCAAGTTGTCTTACAAACTTTCAGGAAAGTTGTACTAAGAACTTAATTTTGAGTGTCTTTGGATTTGCATCGTTTCAGATGGTTGTTAGGGATGTAGTTTTCGTATTGAAAATTTGAAATGTTGATCCAGAAAGATAGTGATTTGATTTGGTTGAATTTTGACTCAACTGTACTCATTGATGACTATGAAGCTCTGAAATTCATAATATTAATTTAGCTTCTTTTATTATTTGTACAAAGCCTCATAAAAAAGGAAGTGAGCATTTTATTTATATTTGTTTTTAATTATAGAAAGTAGAAACACTCGCATTTCTTTTATTATAATATTTGAAAAATATCAACAAAAATCATAAAACTATGCTGAATAATTATTTAGAATTTCGGAGCTCCATATCCATGGATGAGCGCAGTTGAAACAAATCTCAACTAATCAAAAATATTTCAATCCAAAAACGATTTGATTTTATTGTATTTTGATTCAACTGTGCTCATAGATTAAAACGAAGTTTCGAGTTTCCAAATTTTAATTTACCTTTTTTTAATAATTTGTATAAAATGTCCTGAAAATGGAAGTGTGTATTTTTTTATTTCAATTGCACAAAAAAAACCTTTTTTTATTTAAATGGGTTATGAATTGGTTTTCTACATCTGTAGACCTTATGGTTTCCATAAGAACCTTTCATCCATTTTTTAAATGTGGTACCTATATGTGGTCGATTTATATATTACCTCGAAATTTTGACGCCTGGTTTCCATACTAGATGGAGGTGTATGGCTTCTCTTCGATGCGTAATTAAACTAGAGATTTAATTTTAACAAGAGTATTCAAGACCAAATGAATACTTACATGCCGCGAAATCATGCGCCATGACCGCTGACGATTTTCTGTATCCTCAAAATTCAAAGACTTCAACCGAGTTTGAGCACGTGCCTTTGGGCATAAGACACCAACGCATAGCCATGACCCTACTTTGGGGGCATAATAAATACATTAAGAACTGTTTACTGAGGAAGCCACTTGGTTTCAGAGAAGAAACCAAACCTTAATATAATGGGTGTGATTGAAAAAAAAACAAACATTTAATGAAGCTTGAGAAACTATATTAAGTACTATCCAAGTTACAGCAGATTAACTATTACTGTCTAAAATATCTCGCGATCGGGGCTTTTCCTATACTAAGTACGCAATTAAAGTACCAAAGTTTTTAGAAATATCAAGGTGATTTAATGACGAAATTAAAACCAAGTTTTTAAAATCAATCTTTTTTCGCCAAGAAACTGATAATGTTTCGTAACGTTAAGCTGGACGTGATTAGACGAAATTCGATGATATATCGAATATAATGGAATAAATTTCCTGCACAATCACATGTTTTTCAATTGAAACTATATGCTACGTAATACAATCTGATATCTAATAAATATTCTTTTTGTTAATTGCGAACGTTATGATAATATTTTAGGTATATTAACATGAAATTTTACTTCTGTTACAATTAAAAGTACAAACAAAAGGAAAGTTTAAAAATGATTGAAGAGCTTTTTATTATTAATTGAAACCATACTTCATTAATTTTACGGAAATTGTGCTGACCTAATAAATATTTACATGTTTTTATTAAGTTTGAAAAAATAAACTATAATAAACGAAGAAGCAAATTAAATATTAACGGCATGAATTTCTTTATTTCTGGTAGAATTGTGGTTGTCTTTTGCATTTTTTCTAAAAGTTTTTGTCTTCCGTTCTAGTTTTAAAAATATGAATTAAGAATAAATAAACCAAATCCTCACGAAATGAATATTTGCATAAGTAAATATTCACTTCGTTACTTTCTGGTTTATTTGACTTGATATGTTTATTACAATTGAAGTCAAAGCGAAATAATAAGAAAAATAAATAAAAACTTTTAATGTATAAGAAAATTATAAAAATAATAATAATCTTAGATGAATAGTAATTTTGTTTCAAAGAAATATCGTGATACCAGTTTCGATGTTTTTACAGCAAATTTTCGCGTTTATTGTTTTGAAAGAGATTATAAAAAAATATTTTTATACGAGTAATTTTTCATTCTGTCATTAGATCTTGACTGTCAGTTTAAAAATGCCTTGTAACTATCTCCTACTTTTAAAACATTTCCTTCTGCTTTTTACACAGGTTTTAATGAAACAAAAAAAAAAAAAAAAAAAACCTGCCTGCCCTCTCATATTTTATTCATAATTCTTCTCCTTTCTTTTGCAACTTTTTTCCTGAATATGCCTTATTCTTCTTGATTTTTCATTTGGTATCTGGACTTTTATTTTTTCTTCAGAATTTCTACTTTTTTCTTCCACGTTATTCCTTTTGTCTTGAAATTTTTCTTGCAATACTTTTACACTTCGTAGTTCTTGTATCTTATTTTAAATGCTTATCAGTTGAATTTTTTTCGTGTTTTTGCACAGGATGTAAGTACAGCATTTTTACAAAAAGCCAAATTTGTTCACAAGCTCAAAACTTTGCTAAAAAAAGTTTTATGGTTTAGTCTGAAAACTATGAATGTTCTTTTAGATATGGCTCACGGTAACTCCCATTTCTTTTCTGTATATCACAAAGGAGAAGGAAAGTGGCGAATGATAACCTTTATTTGGTTACATGATTTCTGTATCGAAGTTTTATTTAGCTTGTTATGATGCAATACAAAATCGTTATTTATATCATAAAAGAAAGTGAAAAATGGTAGCTTTTGTTATTTTACTTTAATTGCATAAGTAAAAATTATTTACCACTGTTCTTACTCATGACTGTTTTTTAATTTTAAAACGAAAATGAAGAACGAAAACTTTTAATATTTTGCATCTTTTCGACCTTTGAATTTTGATTATCATTTTAGGATACCTTGTAATTGTTATTAGTGTGGTCAAATACACTGTTCTCTTATACATTTCCTTAAAACTTACTATGGATTATTCCTCTTTCCAGGCAGGGTGATTGTAGATTCAGTGGATATTCCTGATATCTACTACACTGCAAAAAATGCGCTGTTGTTTTTTCAGTATAATACAGGCAGCCAAGGTTCCAATTTAAAACTGTAAAATGCACAGTAATAAACTGTAAAACTAGCAATTTTTAGTTTCTTACTGTAAAGTTAGCACCTTTACAGTTTATTGCCGTAAAATTTAGCTGCATTATGCAGTAAAAACAACAGTAT
This sequence comes from Uloborus plumipes, assembly GCA_038373865.1. Classification (NCBI taxonomy): domain Eukaryota; kingdom Metazoa; phylum Arthropoda; class Arachnida; order Araneae; family Uloboridae; genus Uloborus; species Uloborus plumipes. The sequence continues at coordinate 200,999 of JAXGGA010000305.1, forward strand.
AATACTGACAGCAGAGGTTCCAGTTTAAAACTGTAAAATGCAAGGTAATGAACTGGAAATTTAGCAGTTTTACAATTTAGTACCGTAAAGTCAGGTTACATGAACCCTAGGGGGTTACTTGAGCCCATTACAGTAAAATGATAAAATTTTGGTTTGGTACTTACTAGTTGAAGACTTGCACGTAGTTCCTCGTTTCTCCGCTAGGTAGAAGCACTCTGCAGTCTCTAACGCTTGTACCAAGCCCAGATTTTATCACTTTACTGTGGGCTCAAGTAACCCCCTTGTGGGTCCAAGTAACCCGACTTTACGGTACTGTAAAATTAGCAATTTTACAGTTTAGTACTGTAAAGTTAGAATTTTTACAGATTATTACTACAAAATTAGCCGTATTATACTGTAAAAACAACATTCATTTTTTACAGTGTCTTACACGAAATTTCTCGAAAGAAACTTTTTCAGAATATGATAATGCATTTATGTCCTAGCTGTGGCATGCGAAGTAAACACAATTTTAGAGCAGTATAATTCGTAAAATTCATACTCCATGTATGACGGAGTGAGATGTTTTAATGAAAAACAAAAAGTTTAATGATTACAATGAATCTTTTTTCATAAAAACTGAGATTTTTTCTTCTCAGTTCATTGTTAACGACTAAAATAAGAAAATAAATAAAGAAAAAAAGTTAATGTTTTATTCTTAAATTTTTGTAGAAATTGTTTTCTTTGACGAAATGACATTTTGGTTACAAAAGCTTCTGGATTTCTTAGAACAAAACGAACTTTCTGTTCATTAAGTATAAATTCTTACTTTGAATTAATGAGTTTTTTAAGATGAAGAATAACGGGAAAAAACTTTATTAGATCAATTTTTATCGCATAGGGTTTAAAAAATCAAAGTTTTTGCGCTGTTATGGAATGAGTGTGACGAAATGACAGGAACTTTGTAAGACAATTTATTGCAGTACAATTTTTGAATTAAATTAAAAAAAAATCATTTGGCCCATATAAAGTGACTCAGTGAAGTACAATAAGTGAAATAATTCGTGTAAGAGTGAAATAATTCCTATAAATTAAAAGATATTTTTGTTTTGTAAAAAAGTTGTCATTTTAATAAGATTGCCATGTCCTTAAAACGAGACTTGAAGTTTGCAATTTTTGATATAAATTATTCTTATATCTGCTCAATTATGATTTCATTATAAATGTTTAGTTTTTGCACTATAAGTATAAGTTCTTATATTCTTAAATATTTCTTTAAACGAATTAACTATTTTTATTAATTTTCATAACATAATTCATATATCTAACAATATTTATTTATTTTTTCACTAAATGATTCCATGAAAGTTTTCGGCTGTTTTCAAAAGAGTTTTATTACTAAATGGCGTGAAAAGGGTTATTTAAAGCATTTTACTGTTTTTTTAAAAATTGCAACTTTTCATAAAAATGCTCCCATCACCACGTTTTTCTTATGAATTTTGAAGAGAAAAAACTCCCAGCTCTCTATAGTCAATGTGAAGACTTTCATTTCACTAAAAAACATAATAAAGTTTCAAAGCTAATCATTTCAGCAGTTTAGTATAAAACTTCCAAATTGATCCATCAAGGTAAATTCTACACCATTCCTACGTTTTGAATTCCTACATCGCCGAAGCCCAATGCACAATTTAGTTTAATGTAGACGCCAGTCGTAAAATGCAAATTAATTTCCATTTTGCATTTTATCATTTTCTTCACGCTCCATCCACGAGCTGCTTTCCATTTTTATTCCCTTCCCTTGAATACCGTGCTCAAAAGTGTGCTTCAGAGCTCATCGTACTTAAAAACAGCGTATAGCTTTCAAGAAAGACTTCATAATATGTGTATGGCTTGCTTTTTCTTCATAAGGACCAGAGAATATGAGTTGCGCTCTTCAACAGAACAAAAGACCTTGGGAGAGATGTTGGAGAAAAAGCTATCTCTGCTATCTTCCTTTTTGAGATCGCTTTCATTCGAAGAACTTCAGCAACGTGACGTTGGGAAGCTCATGCTTGGATGGAAGTGCCGTCACAGCTCGCTTCTTAACGGCGCTCTCGAGGCACCTGGAAATCTGACCTCAATTGGCAGCCATTTTGATGCCGACGAATTTTTAGTCGAAGCATTTCGTCCACTCGACTTTTATGTGGGACATGAAATATAATCTTAATAGTTCTACTATAGTCTTTCCTAATATGTTTTAATAATGAGTCATTTTTAAGATGTCTTAGGACTCTAAGTGTCAACGTGACATGACAAATACCCATTATTTAAAGATTTTCAACTAAATTTATATACAAACTATGATAAAAATTCCAGTTTTAAATGAAAACTAAGAATGTTAGAGAAAAAAACATGGTATAATATACTTTTAACCCTCGTGGGTTCCTTGGGGTCATATGTGACCCCAATGCAATTTCTGTTTAATATATTTTGTTAATCAACCATTTGTTTTTAATGGTATTTTGTGGCTTTTATTCTTCTAGTTTACTATTCAAAATAATGCTATTATTGTGTTTTATTTTTCCCGAATTGCATTTGTTGCACATAAGACCCTTGGGGTCACTTCCCCAGAAGGCCAAAAAAAGAGGAAGTTGCAACTTTTGTCCAAGAGAACTGGACAGAAAATGCATTGAAAAATGTCATAAGTGTTTGAAATTCACTTGCAAAAATCATGTTTTTTTCAGGTCTGTAACAGATGTAAATAAATCTACAGTTATTGTAAGTTTTGCTCAAAAATTATTATTTTAATTCATAAGCTAAATTTTACTTTAATTGTATCTTTTTATTTTTTGTTTTTTTAGCATTAAAAAGTGTGTGAACTTAAATAATGCATGTAACATTCGATAATTATAATGAATTAATTAAAGGAAGCATTGGGGTCGTTTATGACCCCAAGGGTCTTGAGTGTAACTGAAATGGGAGGGACCCACGAGGGTTAAGCAGTACACTTTTATTGTAGGACAAAAATAATAAAAATTACTTTTTTTTTCCCTCGAGTTCAAAAAATTACATGTAACAGCACGCACTGTCTGACTACAAAATGCAGATTTTATTCTAATATTAAATTTTACCCACTCCCATATTCTTTCTTTAAGACCTAAATTTTAATTTAAAACACAATTTTAAATAAGTCTCAAAGTTCAACAAAAATTCTGGCTTTTTTTAAAAAAAATTCAAGTTTGATTTTTATGTAAAGATGCTTACATAAAAACCATCATTACAAAAAAAGTTGATTCAAGTAAATAGACCAAAGAAACATGCATGAACATTTTATCAATATATATAGAAAACTCTTTGAGATATCTGGTACGCAAAATAAAAACAAACTTCTGAGAAAAGGAGGTTTTAAACATCTGCTGTTGACAGAAATCTTGCTATACTACACAGCAACGTTTCTTGACAAAAACATCGTGACGTTTGCGTGACGTTAGCCTATGGAAAACGAGCTAAATAAAACGTCACAGCCTACTTGGCAAATTAGAGGAGATCGCTGACTGCTTGTGAACTCTTATTGGCTTCGCCCGTAGTGACGTTCAGTGTCAAGTTATGTTGCTGTCTAGTATAGGAATAATTTTAATTTTTTTTCCCGCGATAACTATGAAAAAAATGGTGTGGAAATAAATAAGATACAAACTGTTTCAAATGTGAAATATGCAAAACATATATTTTCTCCAGGAATCGAAAAATTTGAAGGTTTATAGTCGCTCTAGATCCTTTTAATCAAGGAAGAAATGTATTACATAATCGAACTCAGAGTATAGATTTTATAGAGCGTTTTACTTGAAGTAATGTTTTTGGGTATTAAATGAGTTCCAGTTTAGAGAACGGTGAACCCAAATGATTTTCTTTTGTTTCATCAAAATTTCGTTGGTCTTATTAAGGATTCCTTTCGATTTCATGGAATATATGTCATATATAATTTTAGATAAATATTGTATTAAACGCTAAATTTTGGCGACTTAATAAATTATTAATTATTACTTTGAATACAAAATTATTGTTACATTTTTGTTGAATATGGCTTCCGTTAATAAAACAAATAAGACCGTCTACAGGCTATCGATTCAACCTCTGTAATACAGATTATTTCAATTGAATATTGAATTTGACATAAAATAAAAAATAATGTGCGACCTCAAGCAACTTTTGCTTAGAACGTTAAATGCACAGGATTATTCAACATCACTATTCAGTACCAATGTTGCGTTACTGGAATTATACATAGTGTACATTATACTCCATTCCAAATAATGCTTTAGTTAATATCCCAGATCAATTCCCCAAAGCGTATTAAATATGAAGCAAAAAATAGAACTAGACAGTTCATAAATTCATTAATATTAGGAATGTTAATATTAAAAAGAATAACTTGTTCGAATTATATGTCTTGCGATATTAAAATTTACCTGTCATGTCACATTTTTTTTTTTGAGAACGAAGTGGGAATCTCATATTAGTTTTTGTAAATGTTATATTCATAAGTCAATATGCATTCAACATGAAACTTAATTATATATCATTTGAAACATCTTATATACACAGGATAATTCTACATAGCTGTTGAGTGCATATTGGTGTACCTTATTAACTCTACAGTAATCAAATATCTCCTGAAGTTCCAAATTAGTGATATGATACATTTTCCTAGATAAATCATGCTTTCAATATTTATATGCAGTTAAATGTCATTGTAATGAAGTATTACTCATAAAATTCAACAGAAATCATCATAGTTGTTGCATACGTACGAGTATTTTTCCGACGTTTAATTTCCAGCAAAGTTTTGTAAACCCTATATCTTTCAGAATTTTAAAGTAACGTATCTGGCGTTAAAACTAATCTGTAAACAATTAATCGTCAAGAAAAATACGAGAACTGATTTCCCTTGAGCTCTTGTTGTCAATTAAACCTTACATTCTGCTAATTTATCATTTAACTTAAGTGTAGGGAAATGCATATTTAACAACTATGGTCTTTCTTTGAACTTTTCACAAAGCATTGAATACAATCTGTAATCGTCCATAATGTTTAAGATACAGGCATTGAATTGTGTTCAGCAATTGTAATTAAAATGTTAGTCATTAATTGTTACAAATCACAATGCATCAAAAGGAAGGATTATACTTTAATTGCTAAATATTCATTCTTTTATTTCCAATTAAATCAAAAAGATAAATGTTAGTTCTTGAAAAACACGGTTTTTCTGTGTAATTATGTATTATTGATTTAACCCTTTTTCAAAATGAAAAAAAAAGTATAAACTTTTATTTTTTTTTAATTATTTAAAGCTTTGAACTTTGTAAACGAAGTAAATATTCAAAAAAAAAAAAAGGAAATTTGTCAGTGATTATTACCCTAAATAAGTTAGTTTTTTTCTTTTGGAAAAAAATTTGGAAACTCATCTCACGGATTTTCAGTAATTTATTTTACGTGATATCATGAACAGAGAGTGCACAAAATCAGGGTAAAGATGGCGCCGATAAATTGACTGTTTTTATCGGGGCTCTAAGAAAGACGTTTTGTACGTCACGTGTGGCTAAAATCATGGTGAAAGTTACTTGAGAAAATACTTTTTGTTATGACAGTTTGCCGGGATTAATTCCGTAAAGCACTGGTTCCCATTGCTGAAGAAGCTGTTGTAACTTTTTCCTAATATTCTTAAACGCTGAACTCTAAAGAGGCTTTGAATTGGATTTGGTTCCGAAAATGAGCGACGTTTAGCGTTAAGAAGATTTTCAGTAGATTTAGCATTTTCGTAAGAGGAATGTTTGTGTTACATGTGAATTAAGAATTTGAAAGCAATTTTAGATCAGTTTTTTAGGATGCAATTTTGATTTTTCTTTATACCTATGGACTTTAAGTTCTTCAATTACTTTGTCCGCTACAGAAATATACTTTACTTGGTGCGTGTAAGATTATATTAAACTGTATTTTTCAATATTATGCATATAAAAGTGCTTGAATTATGAGCTTTCAACAAGTTTTGTAAAAAATTAGTAAAGGTAGAAATAATCTGTAAATGTCTGTCTTTTTCTGGTATCACAATGATCACGTTCAGGATATTAACCTATAACACGGATAAAAAATTAATGCCATGAGGCGTCAAATATTTCCGTATATATTGACATGATATACTGATGTATTGAATGTATCTGCACACATCTTTATTAGCTATGCAATTCTAGGCATAACAAAGATAAATCTGAATTTTATTTTTTAGTTGATTATTAATAACTGTTTCCTATTTTTTTTAACAATAAGTACTATTTAACAGCAGTTAGTTTCATAATTTTTGTGCCAAGTTAGGATTCCTTTTAATTAAACTTTTGTTTTCTAAGTTCTAAGGTTCTTGGTTTAAATGCAACCTTAAAACTATTCAAATTTAATTTAAAAAATAGTTGCTATTGCTGTGAAAGAGGCTTTAACGTTTCATAGTTTTACATATTAACTTTAATATCATAAGAAAAATCGAGGTGCATCCGTAATTATTTATTTCTGTTTGTTTCTTTATCTATTATCATTAGATCAATTGCTTTTTCGTATATTTCATCTAAAATTGTACAATCAGCAAGAAAGTAACTAATTTTTCAAAAAAACGAGGAGAAGGGTATGTAGATACAAAAATTTTGGGTGTATCGTGGTTAAATATAATTTTCAGCACAAATTAGCAATAACTTAGCTTCCTCTTTTAATACTCCAAACATTAATACTCCTACGTAAATACGTTATTTTGAACTTTAACAGGTGACATTTTTGATCAATATAAATTGAGTACAGTTAATACCTATTTCGAACAATGAATATTTTTTAAATAATTATTTATTTCAATGTTTCTCGCCATTAGTCTTAAAGTTTTCACATAACCTGGGAGTCATTAATCTTCCTTGTTTGTGCTGTGAAGTTAACTCTGAAGGAAAATTGATCATAAGTTCAGCATTTTTTTTAAATAAAAAATGAGTGTTTCCGGTAAATGTTACTTTCGTTACATCGTTGATAAGATTAAATCATCAGTCTGAAATTCACGATTGTATTGGTTCCCACGTTTTTTCCACTAGGTAGTCTTTTGACTCTCAGTTGAAATTTCCTTTAGCAAGAAAAGAAAAAAAAAATAGTGAAAATGTCAACAAAGCTTTGAAATTTAGTAAAAGAAGTTTGGTTAAGCACATATTGAACTTAAGTTTCATGCGTATATCGTGATAATTTTTACTTTTAATGTTAAAAACATAGATTAATCACAGAGCAAACAAAAAATATCAGCAGAAATTTAAAAAGTTAATTAAATAATTTTTCTTTTAGACATGCATGACAAGAAATGTTTTATAAATTACAGTACTATCCCTTAATTTAAAAAAATTGTACGAAATTTTACTTATGTCATTTACAGTCTTTAGTAGTTAATATTTTTTTCTCTGGTGGGAATTTCACACCTGATGATGTTTTTGCGAACTTGATATTACTGAATTAAAAGAAGCTACGTAATTCAACTTTTATTCATCCCCAAATTATAAGAATAGTTGTTGGATGTAAATTAATTAATTTTGATTGCTAAGTTGACGTTTTCTTGAGTTGGTAAAAACTTGAAAAACTAAAAATATTTTAAACCAAATAATAATAATAATAATAATAATAATATTAATAATAATAATAGTAATAGTAATAGTAATAATATCAATAATAATAATAATAATAATAATAATAGTAATAATAGTAATAATAGTAATAGTAATAGTAATAATAATAATAATAATAATAATAATAATAATAATAATAATAATAATAAAAACAGAAATCCGAAAAACAATAAATGCAGAGGGATCTAAAAATTGTACGCAGTTGTTAATATCGAACCTACTTGGAACAAAATCACACACAGCTATGAATCTTGCTTGGTGTTCTCGTTCAATGGTTAGTTCATAGATAATGAGTGTAAGTAGCTCTTTGAGTAACCATCATATGTAAACCATTGTGACAACGTGTGCAGCAATTACGCAAGAAACAATGGCAGCCATAGTTCAGTTGTTTAGCTGCACCGACGTTGTTTAGATACTAATGGCCGTCACTTTGGACACATAAAATTGTAAGTAGAGTGACTGAATAAGTAGTAAGTAGAAGCAAGTAGTAAGCAGATTGGACTGAATTAGGAAGTAGTAATTTTACATGGTAAAATTATATTTAAAATAAAGATATTCACTCTCAACGATTGTATATATTTTTTGGACCCCCTTTGTATATCTAACATCATTAATTACGTAGAATTGCATTTTTATAAAATGTGTTAATATTAGCTGCAGCTTTATGGTTGAGTCAGACAAATTTATTTTCTTTACAAAAAAAAAAAAAAAAATCCTGTAACAATGCAGGAAAATAAACTGCTGAATTACTTTTCGTATTATTAATTGTATGTGCAAAAATGAATGTTAAAATGTATGCAACACTGCACAGTTCATACACAATTATGTTTTCTACTCATAGTTAATTTAACTCAACGATCATTAGTTAATTCGTTTATATGATATGCTAAATAGCAATGAACTATACAACATTTATTTTTAAAAAACTACATTATCTTGTCGCTAACATAATCTCTGTTTCATAGAAATAATTGCTGTTTTAATACGAGAATACCTCTTATCCAAAGTTAAAACATAATATTTTGAATTCACGTTACAATATCGAGCTACAGAAATATGATTTCGTAATGGATTTAATGATATTAAATAATTCTGATTAGGATTAGCTCCTGAGTCATGCCCATTTATGTTTAATCGGCAAATGCAAAAGGGCTAACATTACATAAAGTACCTTCGCACATAGTTTTAAACTGCTGAAAACCATAAGCGAATATACCTACATACCGCATTCCCTTTTTAAATATTGAAATGTCAAAATAATTTATGTTAGTCCAATACCCATTTTGCGTTGTAGTATTGTCAGGAGATGTGTATTTGTTGCATTTTTTCTATTATTTTAATTAGCAATTATATACAGCGCTGCTTCGGAGGTTTATTTGGAAACTATTTTCCCAGTTTACCGCTATTGTTTACTTACGCTTTTATACAAAACCTTTAGCGGCATTAATTTGCTCGAGAAATAAGCACAATTTACCAATTCTCGAGCGAATAGCTACTTCCAGTGTCAAACATCCTAACTCTCAGCATTTCCCTGAAGACCATTCCTCCGATGAAGACCGGCAAAGACAGTCTGTTCCCACCCCAGGAATTGTCCTATTCTTCTTCATTGGAGGAAACTTCTCGATGCAGTGACTTCTCTTTAGTCAATTGGCTACCCCCCTCCCCCCTTACTCTGACAAAGTCATACTTTTTTTTTTCTTTTTAATCGCTTGTCCTTTGTTAGTTCTTATTTTTGTTTAGTTTGCTTGCCAAAGAGAGAGGAAAAACTTAAACCCTTCCTTCAGAGCTCAATAATGCAGGATGGAAAAGTTCTCGGAGTTGCAGTAATGACCGTATCTTAAAATGTGTTAATTAATCTTTAGCCCCGATATTCAGGAAGAAGCTAATTATGTAAGATTTAGCAAGTTGTCTTCTGAAATTCTTTCAAGTAATCTTCCCTTCACTGTACATATATGTGTCTACTCGTTGTGACTTTCCTTTTAATTAGTTTTATTAATGAGGAAATCTGGGTAAACTGATTGAAATGTTGCATATGAAGCTAAAAGTTTTAATTTGCGTCCCGACGTGAGATAAGGTTTATAATGCTTAATTTTAGTTATTATGATTAAATATTCAATGGTGCTTTAAAAATTCACTATGGCTAAACATTTGCCAGTAAAAAGTTTATGCCGTTTAATTATTGTAGCGCACTGAAGGATTTGATTTATTTGTTTGAAACTTTTATTTGCAAGTTTAGAGTTTTAGAAAAATGCTTTACATAAATGGTTTTTTTTTCAAGTAAAGCGTTGCCAATATCTTATCTGGATTACATTCTTTGATAATATTTGTTTTTTTTACAATTGAGAATCGCATTTTGAAATTAGGTAAGGTATTGCTTTAATTAGGAAAGATATTAACATTTTCCAAAGCATTAAAAATGATCGTTGTTATAACTATTTGTTTGTTGAGATTTTCAAGAAGTGTTTTAAAGTTATGCCACTGTTAATGTTCTTCTACTCGAGTAGACGTAAGGAGGGTGCAAAGACATATTTCTCCCACAGAGATCACATGAAGACTCCCATTCTCTCAAATTCCATTCTTTAAACTAATAGTGAACCAGCAGTGTTTATTGTTAGACCATTTTTTAGCATTAAATTACTTTTTTTTTAATTTAACGTTACACTATTTATGATTACAGGAAAATATTAATCACGTCAAAAAGTGTCATGGAAAAATATACCAGTATTTCACTAGCTTTTGCGTTCTCGCATTAAAAACCATCATCAAAGTTGGAGATAAAAATATTTTAAGCATTTAGACTATGTTTTCGCAGTTCTCTACTTCGGCACTTGTCCAGCGTAAGTGCTTAAACAATTTAATAGATTTGCGCATAACTGGGAGAGAGTCTAATCTTTAATGTAAGCAATCAAATTCATGCCTAATTAAATAGATTCAAACCAACTATATCCTAATGCAGTATGTTGTTTCTATTGGGACTGTGTACTATCTCGTCGGCATTAGCTGACCTACTGCATTCTCTAGAGGCTGGCATCCAATATCAGCAGACCGACATATACCCTGAAGATTTTGACGTCCATTTTCCCAACAAATAGCGCTATTACGATGTGAAATTGCACTAGGAATTTAATTTTTCCGAGAGTGCTCCAGCAAAGGACTGAAATAATCATTTATGTAACGCAGTATCATACACATTGACGACTTTTTGCATCTTAAGAGGTTCAGGCAGCTTTAACTTTCAAAGTTTTTGATTTTGAGAAAAAAAATAGGTCCTGCATAATTTATTTCTGAAAAATTTAATACCTTATTTATTATTACCGTAAGTTTTTTTTTTTTTTTTGATTTAACGTAAAAAAATAACTTTAATTATCCTCAGTAATATTGTCAACATCAAGTGCCTAAACCTATTTTCTTAGAAGTCAGTTTTGCGTATATGATAGCTTAACCTGTTAACTGGGTATGACGAAATATTTCGTCATACATAAAAGCCTACAGCAATGGGCATGACGGAATTTTTCGTATATTCTTATTGTGCATTTCAGTGTTTTATATATTTTTATTATTGTGTTGTATTATTTACATACTGAGATGTGAATTATTATTTGTGGTGTGATATTATTTATCGCTGCGAAAAAAAAGTCCCCATTGTGAAACGAGTTGAGCAATAGCTAATTCCCCGGTTAACAGGTTAAACAAAATGTTATTTATATTCTACAACTTTTTACTTTTGTTTTTGTGGCCACTTTTTATAACTTAAACCTAAATTTACTACACTTTTTTTTAATGTTTTTCCCCAAAATGTGGGCAATTTTTTATATTTATTTTTCAAATCTCAAAATAATAATAATGATAATATAAGTTTAAATTTAGGTTCAAGTCCCCGAGGAAAGTTTTTAGCATTACTTTAAAATTAATTTTAGAATTATACATGCATTTTTATGAACAGGTTTTTCGAGCTTGAGAAGAAGCAAATTTTATTATGATTTTTTCCCTATTACTTAAGCTGTACTGTTAAAATGTATGCTACACCACGTATTTTCTCCATTTTCAGGCTTCCTTTAATACTAAAATTTTAATCATAGGTTGTACAGAACGCAAGCTTTTAAGCAATGCAGTAACAAGCTTTTAAATAATGGATTCCTGTCCTGTTGCGTTAATATCCTTAACGTCCTTAGGGCGCTTTTCCACTTGACGACACGACAACGACGAAAGTCAGACTGTAATTCTGCAACGATAAGTACGGTGTCGTGTCGTCTATATCACTGCTTTTCCACTCAAACGATATCGTTTCCCCGAAGGGGTTATTTTCCACCGCATTTCATTTCGAAACTGCACTTTGTTTGCACTTACATTATTACAGCTGCTCAATTTAACAGATTACGACTACTATATTTGCTTTACCTCATGAGAAAAAGAAAACAAATTAAGAGACGGCATTGGGTGCACGATATTTTTAAAGAAAGTTATATTGTAGGCGAGTTTCGTACACTTTTCAAGAAATTGCGAAAAGATTTTAGGTGATTTTAAATATTTTTACTAAATTTACAAAGAATAGTAAAAATTTAAAATCTGGACAAGGTTATTTAACACAAGTAGTTTTATCTAAAGTGTATAATATATTTTTATAGTTACGAACAATGCTCTTTGATCTTACCTGTTTCTTTCTTGTGTGTAGAAATGTTGCCGTCATATTCTTCATCTAAAAATCTAAAAACTTCTTCCCGGGCTTTTTAGCTGTGAATTTTGTTTTTTGTATAAAATATTTCGCTTATCCCATAGACACAGTCACTGCTCAATTAATTCACACAAAACAGACACGTCAAACTTGAATGCCATGACTACTGTGTTGCTCATCGAAGAAAGTTCAGAATGAAAAATTAATCTCTTTTGAAGCATTAAAAATCGTCTGCGCTACAATTAATGAAACAAAGTATAAAATAAAATGATTCAAATCTTTTATTGCTACATCTTTTGTCAATCGTCTGCAAATTGAAGCTTATATTTTAGTAATGCAGAGATGTAGAATTTAAACGCCATTGCTATAGTTCGAAGAATGTAAACAGACGGATGAATATCGTCCCGATTTTAAAGGCGAGACGGATGCCATCCGACACGAATGGGACGACAAACGACAGCGTTCGGTCGGAGACGGCACAATCGTCCTAGAATCGGGAGATGGAAAAGCCCATAGCATATTTTAATGCATTTTGGGTGCTCCAATGTCGGAAGACGACAATCGCTTACGATTTATCGTTACCGTGTCGGTAAGTGGAAAAGCGCCCTTAGACCGTGTAAAACCCACTGACTACAGCAGAGTTTTGACGCGCAGCTTCGGGAGTAATTTGGGAAGAGCTTAACTACTACAGAAAAATCCTCAATTTTACCTAATTGAGCTTAAGTAACCACGCTTTTACTACGAAAGTTATTTGTTATTATTAGTATCAGTATGTTTAATTTACGAAGTATAAAAAGACACGTGCATGGTATTAATATGTATGTTGAATATTTTTTAATTTGCGATTATAATCAAACAAAATATTCATTCATGAGTATTAATTCAGTGTTTGGAGAAAGGAAGAATTACACATAATTGTGTGTGTGTGGATAATTAATTGTCGATTGCTCTATATCTTTAAAATGCATCCTCTTTAATGCATTCCAGCAAACGCATTCGAGTTTTAGTGGTAATTCCCTCGTGCGTCTTAACGAGAGAAAAATTTTGATACTAAAAATTAGTAACTGATTTTTGATCAAATTTAATCAGAAAATCCATAATAAGTATCATTTCAATGAGTAGAATTATGGAACTTGGGGGATTTGCAGTGCCTGTTAAATGAAGCGATAAATTAAACGGCATCAAAAATCTAATATTTCCAACCGTATGTCAATAAATATTTTACAAGCCACTCATAATATTAAAAAACAGTTCAACTTAATTGATGTTTAAATTTAAGGGCAAGGATTATCTCGTTCTCTTCAAGAACAGAATTACCCGTAGTTAATTTATGCTGCTTCGTAAAAAGAAAATTACTATTTTATGCATGTCCCTTGATATTTGTTGATGTGAATAGCTCTTCAAGTATGATTTCCATGATTATTTTAAACAAAGGCAAACGATATTGGTTCAATGTTATAGTATTTTATCTATTTATGTGTGTGCAGGTTTCAGTAGAAAACTGTTTCAGAATTATCTTCAAGCAAAGTAATGTTAGAATTGTAAAAAATCTCAAACTATATCGTATAAAATTTTTTGCGCACAGCTATGCCAGTAAAGATACCATTTGAAGGAAAAATAGAATTAGAAAATAAATAAATTCATGTAAAGTTAGTTTAGCATTAAAAGTAAAGCGTACTTATTAATTTTTTAAGTGTTTTGTCATTATATTGAGTTGCTTTGTATGACATTGGTAGGTTAGGTCTGAAATTAAAAATAAATTAAAGTTCTAAACATTTGAAAAGACGTTGATAGAATATGAAAGATAAGCAGAATAAAGTACCTAATTTGAATAATTTGATTTTGTAGCTGTATTAAGGAAAAGTAACTGAATCGTTTTTTTTTAATGATACGTATGTAGTAGTGTATGTATGGTTGTTTCGTAATACTAAGGTCATTCTATTGTTTTACACTTCCTTATGATTAACTCAAAGCACATATATGTTGTTTTTTGGTTGGAGGTATAGAAGAAGTTCAATAAAAAACCATTAGGTTAAATATCATACTAAATTCAAGGCTTCAAAAATTACTGCTTGGTATTTTTTATTTCATGTGTAATGATGCGTGTTTCCTATTTTCAATTAGTACAATATGCTTTCATATATATATATATATATATATATATATATATATACACACACACACACACACATACATACATACATATACATACGCGCGAGTGCAATTTCGAATTAAGGATATTAAGATACAGTGAACTTTCTGAGCATATCTTTTGACCAACTAAGAAAGCAAAACGTGCTTTGTTAACCTTGATTGAATAGTCAGATGCGCAGACTGTGTAAGACTTTACAAGCAAGTCACGTTCATGATGTTCTCTCTCTGTTGTGACAATTAAATTAACAACTCTAATGCATATTTTAGTTGTTTCTGCTCTTTCACCATCTTTTATGCTCACAACACGTTGAAGAATACTTTTAGTCCTTTTTGTATAAATTGTTATGATATGCCTAAGAACTGATTTTATTTGTTTACGAAAATAAATATTTATGCGTATCATTTTTATGTTTTAGAAAATGAGTCCACTAGCTCTTCATTCAAAATGTATACATGCTAAAAATGCATTGTTCATGCTAGACTGACACGTATAGTTAAATTTAAAATATATACAGGTTATCTTAAAATATTTAGGTACCTAAAAACAAAGGTATGCAATTTGTGAAATGAAACTTTGTTAATTTTAATTTTTTGGTTTCGCACTAAAGTATTTATTTATTTTTTATTTATTTCGAACATGTAAGGTTTGTACCAATCTAGTATAACCGTCCGGTTTTGTTGTCGAGTAATAAAATTAACAACGATAATACACACCATAAATTGTTTACCCCTAATGCTTTGCTAAATAATGTTTATCGGTAATTATTTCCCTTAAAAGGTTCTATCTTGTCCATAATCCTTCATAAAAACGACTCTAATCAGTTTCGTTTTAGAAATCGTAAAGCACCCAATTAAATTAGAATTGATGGTCTTTTATCTAATCGTGGCCTTCTTGAAACAAAAAGGATGGCGTGAAGCCTCTACCATTTGAAGGAGGGTGTCTTCCCATCTTTTCTCGGTTGCAGTTAATGAGTAAAAAAGACCGGAAGGCAGACCCTGCAATTCTTAATTATGTTCCTCTGAACTGAAGAGAAGATCACATTAAGGATGGGAACAACATCATTTTATTCAACTCTCGTTCGCTGAGTTTTCTTTTTGTGATGAATTGTCTGTGAACCAAGTTGGCTGTTTGCTTTAAAGTAGGGATCCTTATTTAGGAGGGAGCTTAGGAATTTCCTCTGAGCAAAAAAGTTTTCTGATTATTTTTGCGACGGCAATGAACGTTTGCTTAATTTGCTAATGGAAATTGGCGGGGCTCGTATTTGTGTTGGATGATTTTCAATCAGAATGAACGTTATTGCGTTGTATTTTATTTGAACTCTACTCTAGTGTATTTAAATACTTCTTTCAAGTACATTTCAATAAATAATGGTAAAACTGCTATTAATAAAGTCATATAAAAACTAAATCTTAATTGCTGTATATGAAATATGCTTGGTGCATCGTTCTTGTAAATGTAGGGGAAGACCGCCTATATTGGACCCCCTAAGAACAGGAGGCCTGTGCCGCTCAGTGTGAAGCAAAACAGAAATGCAAAATGGGGCATCATAAGCTAAATTTAATCAGGAACCGCCCTACAAGCTTATATTTTCTAAAAATATGAAAATTATTTTTTAAAAAATTATTTTATAAAAAGTTGCAAAAGTCCAATTTAGGAATATATGCGCCTAAATTGAACCATGCGCTTCCTAAATTGGACCGTACCAGGAAATCATAGAATAATTTATATTTGAACTATACAGTTTTTTTCCAGGTTTTGCAATATAATTTCTTTTGCTTCGGCCTCACTTAGGCAGTGTGGATAAACTCGCCAAAAGCATTTCATACACTTAATCATGCTTTGTACTTCATCTCTATGACAAATATTGCAATAACAATTGTTTTGTGCAGTTTCTTGCTTCTTCTTGTGTGACTTTTTCTGTTCTATGCCTCTTTTATATGGCGTTAGAATGATTTTTGAGGCAGCCTTCCTTTTTGTTTCTTCTATTTGTTTAGGCAAAGGTGATATGTGAGCAGGCTTTACAAAATCATAGTTAGAGTTGGCAATCACGTTTTGATGAGAACTATCCGCCGATTCTTTAGAACTTGTTCTAATTTAAGTCCTAGCTAGTTCTTGTACATGGTGCACAACTTACACCGAACATGTAACCTGTTCACTTTGAATAGTTTTATCTGGACTACTTGCCTCTAATTCTGCTGCAGCCAAGTCAATGTCATTAAACACATGTCATTTAACAGGCCAAACTCCTGTTCTTTAGAATTAACTCAGAGCATTTGATATGGCCTTAATTGCGGTTTGCCCATAATAGTTACCAAAAAATTCTCTTATGCGACATTATATAATGGATCTCATTAGATGTTCTTGCATCCATGTATCACATGCTCGATTAAAATATGTAGACAGGCAGAATAAAGACCACATCTACGTGCATGATGTGCTTAAAGAGAAAGCATTATTACACCGTTCTCGTTAGGCAAGTTTATGGTTTATTGCATCAATGTTCTTCATGTAAGTGCTGTGACTATCCATTAATAGAAGGACATTCTTTTTACATTGCTTGGCTTAACAGTTTTGATGAAAGGTTGTACCAATTGTGTGAATTTTCGTTTGTGATCCAACATTTTTTTTTTTTTTTTTTGAACAAGCATATTGCTCACCAGTGAAGCTTTTACGATAAGTTCATACATGGAACGTAATCTTTTGAAATAAGCATGGGGAGCTTGCAATTCTGTTGCACTCATGCAGCAAATAACCAGTGTGTTTCTATCACGTTCACCACTCATTACTGATGCAACCTGAGGTTAACCTCTATACGTCAATATATTTTGGGACTTTTTGACAGTGAAAAGACCGGCTTCATCTACATTGAACATTTTAGTAGCATATAAATTGTTTCCAAAATATCGAAATATTTCATATTTTTCGCTCGGTAAATCAGATTAAATGTTATTTAAGTTAATAACTATGTTTAATAACCTGAAAGTGCAGCTTAATGGATGAAGAGAAAAAAACATACATTTTAAGAAATTTTAAGCTTCTGCTTGATAAAAAAGTATAAATGAATATCGTGAATAGGTGTTAAAGGATGCTTAAAATAATTTTAACTACGCTATTAAATAAAACGAGTCACTTATTTTATGTTATGATTAATAAAAAATAATCTATTACTAAAATAATCTTGCTTAAAATCATATTCTTAAATTGGATTACCGGTCCAATATAGGAAAATTTTTTCGGTCCAATAAAGGAAAACACGCCATTTTTTATTCTTCAGCTCATTGCTCTGTCAAAAACTATCACAATCGCGCATGTAAATATATCGATGTAACCCTTATTAAACACAGATTATAATACTGTAACATCATTTTACCGCAATTCACAAGTTTTTGAGTTATCTTTCTAGAAACAAGTCCGAAAAATAAGATTTCGCACGTTTTCAACACAAATCAAACCGTAACTCACGCTAAACAGTTCGAAGACTGGTGAAACTTCATACACATTTATTTTGTTCCTAAAACCTTATGTTTTTACTGTTAAAGTGTGGCACAGATCTCTGTACTAGATTTTAAGCCCGAGGTCCAATTTAAGCAGCGGTCCAATATAGGCGGTCTTCCCCTACTTTACTCAGATTGGAATATATAGTTAAAAGGGCGATGGAGAAGACCAATTTACTTCAAAACCAACTCAATCCAAACTATTTTGATTTTAAACTATTTTTTACTGATAAATAGACAATAATGTAAAATTAACGGAAGTAAAATTCCTTTCTGACACATTAGACATTTTTCCAATCAAAAATTGTAGCCAGGAGTTCCTTCCTAGTTTTTAAAAGTTACAATTTTACACAAATTTGTCTAAATTTTAATATGTTTCATTTGTTTAAAGCATCATAAAAAACTATTTCAATGCCTTGCAAAAACTGTCATGAATAACTTGCAAAATTATATACAAACTGTAACTATTTTCCAAAATAGCATAGAGTTCAATTTAAGCAGAAGACAGTAAATAAAAAATATGGCAATCCAATATTACTATTTTATTTTCTTTTAGCTGAGTTTAATTTTTCTTTTTGTAACTACATTGCTTTTTTAAAATAGACTATATATTTCGTAGCAACAAAAGCATAAAACTAAAAAAAAAAAAGCAATATTTCAAACATTACGCTAGAGTAAATATATTATCAATGGCAAGAAAAAATAGCGTATTTAAATTATCAAACTTCTTTTTGTAACTACGGAGAAAATTTAGATCCTTTCTTTGCACTCTTAAATATATTGGTTGAATGAAATTTTTTGAGCTATCATATATCATTGGATGGTTATGGGGTAAAAATAAATTACAGATGAAGATTTCGTTTTTGATTCAATGGCGTGTCATATGTAAAATATTTTCTCGTGTCCAAGCATTTGATTATTTTTTCAAAATTATTGAAGTTCTTGTCGAAGTTTTTACTTTTTTATATTAAAAAATAGTGTTTAACATCCGATTGTTTTAACATAAACTTTCTGTGATGTTTTTTCGAATAGACATTCATAGAAAAGAATTGTGTGAGTGACCGGGCCAATCAACAATAGTTTGCCCTCTAACGACGTTTAAGGTCAGAGGGAAAGAAAAATACAATCTTCTTGATGAACAAAGTCCTGCATTTAATTTTTCACTGCAAATATAACCAGTACACGTTGGAAATAAGTTTAGAACACTTTAGTACAGAAATAGTGTTTCAGTTTTCTGAATATGCACTATATGCTCCGCAAATTTGCTCCGAATGTGTTCCGCTCCAGATATTTTCTAAATTTGAGCTTGGGAACATACTTAAGAGCAGATTAGAGGGCATACTTGAGAACAGATTGGAAACACATTCAAGGGCATATTGCTTTCTTTTGTACCGATATCATTACAAGAGCAGAAGTTTTCTTAAAGTACCAGTCAATAGAATCTATCAATGAAAATTTTTTTTGTTGAAATGAATCACTATTCGTTCGAGTAACAAATACCGGCTAAAAGGATGATCTTCCCTGATCATAGGCCGTCCATTGAGTGGCGGTGTTAAACAACTGCCACCCTGCTCTCTAAACTGTTTCAAAAATTAACAGTAAAACAGCTGTTATAAGAATTCCATGTTTGCTATAGAAAGCTTCTAAAAGTTTTGCTAATAAGTGTTTGAAAAGAAGAACTATAAGTCAGTGCTCGAAAATTGTTATTACATGTTTTCCCAAAATGTTAAATTGTGGTGAACTAAAATAAGTGTTTTCAAAATTGTTTAGTAGAACGATCCAAAAAGTGTGCTTTAAACTGTTCTCAAAAATGGGATAGTGTCAGTGTTCAAAAAGTGTTATCATTGCAGTGTATTTTAAGGAGGAAAAACTCTTTTGGAAAATTTAAGTGGACAGAGTGTGGACTTTTTGTCTTTCCTGTAAAATGTTTAAAATTGGATTAAGCTGAGTTTAATACTAAACGCTACATATATAACTTTAGATACTTGTTTCTAAATTTTAGCTCTTAAACGTTCATGTTTTCGCATATCATCGTTGTACATTTTTATGGGAAAAATAAATAGAATGGGTGCTGTTTTAGAAACCGCTAAAAATCAATAATAGCCCATTTACCTTAGAATTTAGTGAAATAATTATCGAACAAGAAGTGAGTTTATTATGTAACCGAAGAGTTTGTTCTGAACTTTTATTTTCTTCTCCTTTTGTATTCTCCTTCAGTAACTTAAGCTAACAAGTATAATATATTTTCACTAAAATATAAAACTGAAATGGGCGATTCATGGAAATAAAATATCTTGGGGAAAAAATTACAAGTTTTGTAGGCTACATTTTAAATTTATGAACAGAACAAAGGCATACGATTAAGCTCCACATATTCTTTAAGATATTTCTCTGGCAAAATGCCAAAATGTGGAAAGTGAATTAAGTGCTTTAAAGTATTTTCCTCCACAAGACATATCAAATCGTGTTACAAAAATACGGCATTGAATATGGTTCTAGTTGCAATATTCCGCTTAAAAGAGTGCAATAATAATAGGATGGATGTGATTATTTCAAATGTGAATAAATCTAGCTTGATATTACAATTTTCAAGTATAATTGAGCATGAAACAATAATGTAATGCATTAACAGCATCCAAAGTAAAATGTTAATTGATATTTAGACATTGATTTTGTTGTATAGCATTGACCCTTTGCAATGTATTGAAATTTTATTTTTTAAATCGAACTACTGGAATGTTTTAAAATAGGAGTTTTATATCGGTTTTGTTGTAAGATAAAACGAAAAGAAAAAAAAGTAACTTGACCCTTGTATTTTTTTTTTCATTTATTAAAACTTTCAAATAGTCTAATTACCTGAAAAGCATATTAACATACTTAGCTATTTTTTCAAAATTATCTTCACATTCTGATTGCCAATGAATGCAATAGGACTCTCTCCAAAAGAAAAAAAATCGTCAAACGAATAAGTTTTAAATGATTATGCAGTGAAATATTTGTCACTAATTCAAAAGACCATAAAGAACATATCCCAGTTCATCCCGTTCATAGCCGGTTTAAAAGCTCAGCAAAACGTGATGATCCTTTCAGAGATGTAATAATCTATACCTGAAAAAGATGTCGCCGAATGTGATATAACGAGTGCGTCGCGATAAGAATCAAATCAAAAAGAATAATAAAAATAATAATGAAATATGACGTTAACAGCTGCTTGAAAAGAAAAATGTGATATCGCTTTTAGAATCGTTAGATTGCTAAGCTCTTTTGCGTTTGTGAAATATTAAATAAAACCTACTATTTTACTTTAAATAATTTACCTCCAACTTTAATTCCAAGTCGCATTTAGTTATTCTTTACGCGGAACAATACATCGTTAGCGTGATAACGCTAAGTAAAAGACGACCGATAAATATCTCCGAAAAATCCAAACAACTTTTACGGATCCGTGGTTAACTCAGACCTTGAAAAAGCTTGCTCCATTGACATCTAGAGTCTGAATGATAGCCCGTCATTCGTCTTTCCAAAGATCGCTTTTCCTCTTCGATTTTTGTTCCCCTTGAAGTGCTGTTCACTTGTCTTTTCGATTTCTTCTCAGTAACTGTTTCTGCCCTTTTCCAAACTTAAGGGATAAAATTCTTTAGCCCGGGGAAAGTAAAAAGTCACGTTCGTTTCTTATTTCGAATAAGGTTCGAGTGGGAGTGTTCCTCGGTTCGATGAGACACTGTTTATCACCTCTTAGAATGTAATCTGTTAGCCAAACATTCTGCTTTCTCTGCAGAGGTTAAATATTTGAGGACGTCATTATAAATTCCCTCTTCTCTTTTTCTTTCGGAGTAGGATAAAAGGTTAATGGAGGAAACTTTTAAAGGCTGCGTCCGGAGTTTAACTGGAGCAATGAAGTTTTTGAGTGAAATAAGAACTGGGACCAGAAAAAATTGTTTTTTCTCATTTGTTTGAGTTTTGTTATATATAAGAAAGTTTCTTTCTTAAAACATTTTTACGCAAACAAATTTTTTTGCTAGACTTTTAATTCCACAAGAACGGCTACAAATGCTGCATATTTACGTCTTGAATGCCTAGATAAATGATAAAAAATCAGAAAATAGGGTTGTAGATAAAAATAAAAGATTCATCTGGAATTAAATATTGTCTACTTAGAAGTATAAGGCCTACAAAGGCACACCCAAACTGTGGGACATACTACAGAAGGTCGAATGTGTGTGCATTTAAGGTAATTATACACGGAGTCAATGCAAAATAACTTTCACCGTTGTAAAATTATTAACTACAACTATTTACACTTCCCATTTCAATTACGATTGTGTTCTATATTGCTGTACATGTTCAGCTTCATAAAAAGTTACTTATATAGGGGCACTATGGGGAAAATATTTTTTAAGAGCTGTGAGTTTCACAAGTACTAAATTTGGCATTGTTTTTAAATAACAAGGGTGCATGAATGCATTTTTAAGCATTTAGAGAATCGATTAGAAAAACTTTTAGTCGAAAATGTAAACATTAACTACTAGCTGACGTTTATAAGTATAGGTGCTATGTTCTTCTTTATTTTTTTTTCGCATGGTGTTATTTACAATCTAATTTTTCCATGTTTCGCTGGGTTTTTTTTTTAAATTATTCCTTTTTTTTAATCCAAGAAGTCCATTGTTGAACAAAAAAATACCACCATTATAAAAGGAAATTAGTGGATATAATTAATTAAAGCATTGCAAATGATACACTAATTAAAACATCCTCGTTAGTATTCGCACAAAAAAAATTAATCCACATTCAATTGAAAAAATTCTCATGAATTATCAATTTTTCTTATAATGCCCATCAAGAGCTGTTGCAACATTTTTTATTTGACGTTTATGGAGCATTAAGAAAACTGAACTAGGAAAAAAATGGATCCTATATAAAATCTAACAAATAAACTACAGCGCAACTTTCTTACTTAATATCTTCCAAAAACTTCGAGGAACTTCGTTTCTTTTCTTTCTGTTTTTGAAGAGCTTTTTTCCCAGAGCAAGTATATTTCGAGTCATATCTACGTTTGAAGTGTAATGGACTGCTGCTGGCACTGCGTAGTTTAACAATGAAGGCCTCTTGTGATATAGGTGATAATGCGTTTGCTATCGAAGAGCGGATTAGTTGGAGGAGGTCAGGTTCAGCCAATTTACTACGGGATTTAGGAAGCTAGAAGGGAAAATCATTCTCGTCTGTACTACTGATCTAATCTCCAAATCTCATATTATGTATCACCATGGCACTCAAGCGAAAGGTTGATCTCATTACATTTATTGCGTGAAAGTCGCGTCATCTTTTCAGCCGAGGTCGATTTTTCTGAAAAACAGTATTGGGGAAGTAAAGATGGTTTTCTGATAAAATGTGTAAACAACGGGACAAGTTTTCAATATTTTGTTCCCATTCTTTTTTATATTAACCGGAAAATTTTTTTTATTGATTTCACGATTTAAAAAAATAGATTCAAATTTTCATGTATTCAGCTTTTTCCGAGCTATCAGCAAATTTCTGAAAATATTGGGAAAGTATGGATAGTTTTGATATTAAATATAAAAGTAGGAAATATTTCAGTTTCACAAATATCTCGTTTGCAAATTGTATTTCAGACATCGTCAGTACAGATTGAGTTAAATTAAACTTTTTTGGCCTAAAATGTTCACGACATTTAATAGTACGAAAGTAAGGAATTTTTTCATATTCAATGAATGCACGATTTTTTCTGTTTTTAAAAATCTTTTCTGCAAATTATGCGGCGTATATTTTTAGAAAACAAATTTAATTTGATTAATTGATTATTTTCTCATACAGAACGTTTATGTAAACATATTGAGAAAGCAAACATACTTTTAATATGAAATATGAAAACAACTAAACATTTTTCAGTCCTATAAAATGTAATTAATGTTTAGATAAAATATTTTATTTGCTATTCGTAGTTTCTAAATTCCGTTTCTTAATCGTTTTTATTCATAGCCATTATGCTGAAAATATATTGAAGTAGGGACATTTATCATTTGAAAACATAATTTCTTTCAGTTTTTGAAAATCTTTTCTGAAAATTACATTTCGAGTATTGTCAGTAAAATATTAAAACTTAGTATTTAATCCATAAATTGTAAGCGAAAAAAAGAGTCGTTTGCAAATTTCTATTTTCATTTCTTTCTTGTTAAAAATCGCATGGATGGATTTGGTAACATTTTTGACTTTATTTTTAAGCGTAAATTTGAATTTCGAATTGTTTGCATTGCGATAACGAAAAAAGATATCTCAAATTTGTATTTACTCAACCAGCTAGATATATTTATATATATATCTTTTTGCGAAAGACATCGAAACCTTTTATTTGTAACATGGGAAAAAAATATAGTTTTTAAATTTTTTAAATGAAAAATCAGCTCTAAAATGACGTCGCGGTACATTAAAATTAGTTTTTAAAAGTTTTTAAAGACTTTAAAATGTTTAAATGAGTAAGGGTAAAACTTAATGTCCGAGGTGTGATTTTCATTACGTAACTGAGGGGAAACAGTAGTTAAAATAAAATAATTATTTAAAACATTTAAATTGTAAAAGTTTTTTATTTGGTTTTCATGGGTTTTTTTCTGTTACTTACTTTTGTTTTATGTTTTTCTGACAGTTGTAGGCATCAAAAAGACATCATCATATTATTGCCTTCACTTGTTTATACAAAAAAGTCTTAATTGATGCATAATGTAAACTTATTTGACAGAACATGTTCCTTCGCTACATTTTTTCATACGTTTCTATTTATCCTTCAATTACTACTTCATGTGATATAAAAATCAGTCTTTCTCAAATTTTACACAAATGCTCTTCAAGGGGCTCATTTCTCAAAGTCATTTATTATTTTCAAAATTATTTCAGGCATATTTTAACTCTTCTAAATTTGTAAAAATATTTTTGATGCACTTTCTTAAGGGAGTTTAGGACAAAGTGAAACATGGGGGCAAAGAGAAATGGAAATGTATTTTACCTAGTTTGAAGTACCATCTATCTATTAATATTTTAACTATGTCATAAAGCATGTTGGTGATTTCAGGCAGAAAGTAGTTACATTTGTAGATCAATGCATTTGAAATAATAAATTTTAAATTTTAATACTGATATTCTAATATTTTGAGATGTATATATATATATATTTTTATTATAGAATGAAGTTCTTTTGTCACTTATATTTTGAAGATAAATTTAGGCGAACTAATGTTCAATGAAAAATTTGTACATTTTATCTAAGATATATTTTGATTTACAACATTAACAGTCTGAAAAATACATGTGGGGCAAATATTTTCATATATTAATTCATTGATTTATCAAATATGTTTTGTCTTGATTTGTCAACTAATTCATTTACACGTACATTCCCCTTTTTCACCAGCTTTTTTATTCATGTGTTCACATATTTTCTAATTTATTTACTCATTTATTTCATCTCACTCATTTATTTATTCCTTTAGAGAAAAATACTTGTAGTAACCAAAAGACAAATATTTATTTCAAAAAAAAAATTAATCATACACAGTTTTTTATTTAGTAGTGCAATTTACTGCCAAAAACAATAAATACACTGAAGTGACAAAAGTCATGGGATAGCAATATGCAAATTTTTAGATGGCAGTAGCATCGCATAGAACAGGTATAAATGCGCAGTGCTTTTACAGAGCTTTCATTTCTGTTCAAGTTATTCATGTGAAGAGGTTTTAACGTGATGATGACCGCACGACGTGAATTAACAGACTTTGAACGCGGAATGTTAGTTGGAGCTAGACGCATGGGTCATGCCATTTCGGAAATCGTTAGAGAATTCAACATTCCCAGATCCACTGTGTCAAGAGTGTGCCGAGAGTATGAAATTTCAGGCATAACATCCCACCATGGACAGCGCAGTGGTCGACCGCCTGCACTTAAAGATCGAGACCGGCGACGTCTGCAAAGAGTCGTAAATTCTAACAGACAAGCAACACTGCGTCAAATCACCGTAGAAATCAATGTGGGACGTACAATGGACGTGTCTGCTAGAACTGTGCGGAGAAATTTGGATTTCTTGGGCTATTCCAGCAGAAGACCGACTCGAGTGCCTTTACTGACAGAACGACATCGCTTGCAGCGACTCTCGTGGTCACGTGAGCATATCGGTTGGTCCCTAGATGAATGGAAAACCGTGGCCTGGTCCGATGAGTCACGATTTCAGCTGGTAAGAGCCGATGGTAGGGTTCGAGTGTGGCGCAGACCCCACGAAGCCATGGACCCAAACTGTCAACAAGGCACTGTTCAAGCTGGTGGTGGCTCCGTAATGGTGTGGGCTGTTTTTTCATGGCATGGACTTGGTCCTCTAGTGCGACTGGACCGAACATTGACTGGAAATGCTTATGTGCAGCTACTTGGAGATCACTTGCAGCCATTCATGGACTTCATGTACCCAAACAACGATGGGATTTTTATGGATGACAATGCGCCATGTCACCGGGCCACAACTGTTCGCAATTGGTTTGAAGAAAATTCTGGACAATTCCAACGAATGATTTGGCCACCTAGATTGTCCGACATGAATCCCATTGAGCATTTATGGGACACCATCGAGAGGTCTGTTCGTGCCCAAAATCCTGCCCCATCAACGCTTTCACAATTATGGACGTCTATCGAGACAGCATGGCTCAATATTCCTGCAGAAGACTTCCAACGACTTGTTGAGTCCATGCCACGTCGAGTTGTTGCACTTCGCCGGGCAAAAGGAGGGCCGACACGCTATTAAGAGGTATCCCATGACTTTTGTCACTTCAGTGTAATATTTCAATATATCGCACCCTTGCTACAAAAGTTCCACAACTCAAAAATTGTCATTTTTGAGAAATGACCACCATTTGACGTAGTTTACACGTCTCTACCAATCTTTAAAAGAGCCAGAAGTTGCATTGACAAATCAGCCGCCAAAGGGCAGTTATGGCATTTTGTTGTTATCAAGATGCATAGGACCCCTTCCACTGAAATGCCACATCTTGAGTTGTCGTCCAGCCGTCGTAGAGTAACGTGCGTAACTAACGATCATAGTTTGAGATGTATTGGTCTTCATATTGACAAATTCAAAAATACTAAAATGTGCCTAGTCAGCCCGGGAACAGTTTTTTGCAATTCCTGGAAAACGTAGTTTTTTGAGTTGTGGCACTTTTGTAGCAAAGGTGCGATACATTCTATTCAAAATACATTGTTCGCTCTTTATGCATTGTGAGTTTTTAAATAATTCTACAATTGGCTCATCTTGAAAAATATAACTTTTTTTAAATCGTGCTTTACATTCATCTACCAAAAATTTGATAAATGCAAATATTTTACAATCAAGGATTGAAAATAAAAGTGAAAAATTGAACAATAAAATTAAGACAGTCTCAATCATAACTCATATTTTGAACCCTCAGTATTCTTAAATTAAATAGCACCACACATTGAAACTTCTTTGAGATTTACATTTTCTTTATCGAAGTGCGTTTAATTCATGTATAAAAAGTATATTATTAAAATTATTCAGTACTGTAAGCGAAGGGAATTTTTAAATATATGTATAGACTGCCTTTCTGCTTATGTACTTGACTTGTAAATATGCTACGTACATTTAATATTAAGTCCTGATGTTTGTTATTTATTATTATACTTTAATATAATTTAGTGTTTTAATATACGTTAGCGTTATAATTTTGCGAGCTTTCAAAGGCTTGAATTAAATTGTTTTATAAAATTGACTATAACATTATTTTTTACTGTACTTTTTTAGTTTCTACAACTGTGCTTTACTTGGTTACGTGATAGCACAAAATACGCTGTAAAACTAAAGAAATAGCGCTGATCGATAGAACGTTTTCAAAATGTGCTTAGAAAAAACATTGAATGGTTGCATTATTTCACGTATTTTCGATGAAATATTCTTCTCTTTTGTAAATATTTTATCCAGCGAAAGACAGCAAGATCTTTTTCACTGGTAAGGTGAAAAAAAAAAACTTTAAAACTGAAACAGTCTTAGGCTTCAAAGCGCTTCGAGTTCTACAAAAGAGAAGGGGGCTATCTTGGAATACTACACTATTCCCTCAACTTCGAAAATTCCGAAAGAAACGCATTGGGGAAGAGAAGTAAAATCTTGCACACCTGCTGCATTTACAAACCAGGACGTTATGTTTCATGGGCTCAACTGTGCATCGAAATACGCCGCGTGCTCCGGAGCAATGTCTAAGTTTATGCTAGTAATTTGCATGAGTTGAATGCATGTCTTCTTCCCCTTCCACTTCGATCTTGGTTCCCCGTTTCCTGATTTGCATTAAAAGCAACTATTCAGCAAGGGACTAGTATTCCAGGTGAAGGCATTTGCTTTTCTTTGAGTTTTACTTCCGTTTTTATTTCCGCTGGATAGGGAAAAGATAATATCTGCGATTTTACTGGAAGACGGATTGCTCTGGCTGTAGCTGATATTGGATATCAATGTCTGATATTCTAAATGTGTTTCTAGATATTTGATTTTAAGGGAGATGGTTTAATGGTGCGTTCAGTATTCTATGTGTAGTAATTTTCGAGAATGATGCATTTAGATTAAGGTGATATATTGCAATTTATTTTTCACTCTGCACTATTTTACAAAATTGAAATGACAGCGGTTTGTCTTTATTTTTGTTTTTACCGTGTTTGTTTATAACAGTTATCTTCAACATGAGTAACGGCCCTTGTAAGTAATATTGGCACAAAAAATTCAATTAGTACTACAAGTAATCAATTAGTCAAGCAAGTTTTGCCATCTTTATAGCTCTTGAAACGAATAAATTATAATCAGTCTCCTACGTCTAATACAGAATAGCCAATTTTCGCCTGGCTGGCCAATGTTACCCGCAAACGCCAAAGTTACTCAATTTGACTGTATTTTCGTATTTAAAAGAAAATGTTTTATTATTATTTTTTTAAAACTGTTTCTGCGTATTGGCTCATCGCCATTTTCCGCAAACGTAATGAATTCCTAAGACACTGGTACCCACTTTTTCATGTGGCGCCATTATCGGTAGAATGACATTACTACGTGAGAATTTTTGCGCCCAGTTTTCCACCAGATGGAGGCACATGGAGGTGTGTGATCCGAAATTATACTAAAAATTAAACATGCGATTTTGTGACAGCTCATGAATTTACAAACTGAATCCAGGTTTAAACTATAATTCCTGAACTAAGAAGCCGAGACTCAATCATCATGCCACCCTGCTGTCAAAAATCTAAAATTACCCTTAAAAAATATTTTGTAGTACTTGTCAAGTTAGTGTTAATCTTTTTTAAACGCTTGTTTTTATTTATTTATATTTTATATTTTTGTCCATATAAATATGTCTATCAATCTATTTATCCGATTCGCGTTATATTGTACGAAGCGTCTTTTATTAATTTCATACCAAACTTTGGCTACAGCGTTATATTTCTGTTATATGTTCGTATTTATGATACTTTTAGGCCACTCTATACGTATTTACTCTTAACTTTTATTCTCATTTCGTAAATGTTTTTAAAGTAAGCGCTTTCTTAAGGTTAACAGAAGAATAAGGTGTGTTTAAAAGTATTCATCAGAGATGTGAAGGTGAGAGATCACACAGACACAATATACCTTGAGTATTGTGAACTTTAAAGTAATATTCGGTAAAAAAAATAATAAGATGGCTGTTTCTTCAACTAGGTAGTTGAAATATGTTGCAATCATTGAGGTTTTCGGTTCAGGGTGAACATTTTTGCACATGTTTATCGTATTTTCTTCTGTTAGAAGAATTGAATCAGCTGTTTGTTAAAAGCAGTATTTTTAAGATCTATTTCATGAAGCATATGTGTATAATATAGCAAATCCTTCACGTAACTATTGATTCAAATTAAAGTACTTTTTAGATAAGAACTAAAAAAGAATAACTTAATAACAAATTTCTGTAATTTTTATTCAAATAATTTTGTAACTTAAATGTCTGAGTGAACATGTTAATAATATTAAAACGATTTAGTTATTTAGTAAGATTTTTAAATTTTAGTTAGTGAATATCACGTGTTTTAGTTTTTTTTTTCTTTGACGAACAGAATTAGTACTTATTTTTCTCTCACATTGCAAAGAAAAACACTAACTTATTTTTTCCTTAACCCATTAATGCCTAGCGTCCATTTTAGGGACGGTCCCAAAAAAGAGTCTGAATTTCCCCAAAATGAACATTACAACCAAATAATAGTGTTCAATTCGTACATTGGTATTGTTTCAAATCGTTATTAACAGATTGCAGCACATAACCATTGTAAAATGTGTTCTGTAGCAGTTTTAATATGATCTTTATTAAAAATTACATCGTTCAGAATCTCAAGAAAAAAACTAAGTTTTCAAAGTTATTCCCAGCTTCCCAGTTTATGTTGATTGCTGATTTTATTTGTTCTTATAAAATGTCTTTTTAAATATTATATCGTAGGCAGAAAAAAAAATAGTAAAAAAAGTATATACCCTCTGGGGTCTATCGTAACTTTTAAAGGACGATTTTTCTTTCTTTAATAAAAAAAAATATTTTTTACATAATATTTTTTTAACTATTTTTCCTGGCCATTAAACACTGTTTGTAACCACTATACAAAATATCTTTGTAAAAAAATGTCAGGCATTAATGGGTTAAACTCTTTGTCCTTTTATAGAAACGCAATTTTCCTTAGTCAAAGTCAAAGGCTTACTTCTAGAGCAGAATTTTAAAAAGTTCATATTTTAAAATGAAAGGGAAATTTCTGAGCAGCAGGGCGCAGCTCAAGGCCGAGAACTTTCCCGGACCCTCCTCGTTAGAGTTTCATACATGCATGTCAGAAAGAGCCATTTATTCTGAAATTCAAATACTTCGATCTGAAATCCTGTCAATATCGGAATTGTTTGTTCCTTGAAAAAAAATATATTTAAATTTTATTCTTGTCAAGGAACTTTTTGCATTTTCAGACCAGGTGTTCGATACTTAGTTTGTTTAAACTATCGCGTTTGCTGATGCGGAGTGCATATTATAAAAAAGGAAGCTAATTTTCAATATTTCTTTGAAATATTGCTTTTTCAACCCATTTGATGGTATGCTATCACCATAAATAATGCTTTTTATGTATATTTATCAAAGTTTTATTTTATTGATATTTGCCATGAGCGTTTCGTGTTACACGACGCACTTTTTTTTTTTTTTTTAAATATTTGCCTTGAGTTTCTAATATATTTGTAGAAGTTCTTCATGCATATAATATGCATTACTGCGTCATACGTGCTATATGAAATATTTACTATAACATCCAAAAGAAATAATTTTACTGATGGAAAAACAAGTGGAGCTGCAATTAAGTCATAATTTTTAGTTAATGTCTTCAATTAAAATCCGCGATTGCTAGATAAATCTAAAACTTACTATAACTTCCAGAAGAAAGAATGATACCTCCCATCTCCCAGCCATTCTAATGGATAATGTCACGTTCCGAATACTTATGTTTTCACGATATTTTAAATTTGAAAACACTAAATTATTGGATGTATAAATGTTTCCAGTATTTCGATGACAACTTTTGTCCCCCCTTTTGATGAGTGTCACACTTCATCTTACACTCTCCCCCCCCCTGTCACACAGCACGCTATTTTCTGCATATTTATATAAAAGATGTGTGATGTCACGCTTTTTTACCCCCTCCCTCTTCCTTGGCATAAATTGTCATAACTTCATGAACCCTCCGGCTCTCCCCCCCCCCCCAAAGCGTGACATCATTTGTAGACAGCCCCTTATGCTTAAGTGTTTAGTTACTGGTCAAATGTCAGACAACTTTTCCGTGAGAATTTCTTCAAAAATTTATTATGAAATTAGACTTCATTAATGCAATATATTTAAGCGATTACTCTTCAGAAAAGTTTAATAATAAGTACAGAAAAAGTCTTTAATAATAAATAAACACGGGCATTGTCATGCAAATTTTTCATATTAATCATGTTTCGCGTATTCCTTTAATTTGTTTGTCAAGTGTTTTCTGAAAAAAATCTCAAAAGGTATCACGATTGTAGCTTTAAAGAAGGTGTCAAAATATATTTTATTTAATTAACATATTTTGATGTACTAGTATTTAGGGAATTACTACCGTCATAATATTTTCCGTTTCTCACTTGTGTTTAACTCAGTATATCACGTTAAAAATGTTTCGATTTTAATTTTTCAGGCCTGAATAAAATAATCGAGCCAAGTCCACGTTCACCATGGTTATTATTTTAATTTAAAATGCATTTCATCAAT
This sequence comes from Uloborus plumipes, assembly GCA_038373865.1. NCBI lineage: Eukaryota > Metazoa > Arthropoda > Arachnida > Araneae > Uloboridae > Uloborus > Uloborus plumipes. Next base: position 233,287 of record JAXGGA010000305.1, read on the forward strand.
TAGTTATTTTAATTAACAACATTGTTATTTTTAGCATTTAATCAAATAAGTTTTATTTTCTGTTTTCGGTAGAAGCTTAGCAATAACAACTTTTATTTTATTAGTACTGCTTCAAAATAAGGTTGGAGACGTTTTACTGAATCAATATAACTTACAAATTATGGTTTTACGAAGTTTTCAGAAACACGTAGTTTATGTTTATGACTTTAATATTCTCTTTAACGCAGAAAATATTTCTATAATTTGTGTTATTTTATGTTTCATGTAATAACAGCACAGCTGAAACAAAATACTTAAGTAATTTAAATAGCATAAAGATTTTACTCACGAAATCACAAAAATGAACTTACGTCATTTCTATTGCTTAAATATAAAGATACTAGCTAATCCGTGCGAAGCATTCGCATTTAACGGAAGGAATGCTGTAATGCTTGAGAAAATGCTCGATATATTTGATATACCCATCAATAAAAAAATTCACAACAATGAAAAAAAAAAAACTTTTTGTACATTTTGACATTAAAGCTAATTTCAAACATTGCTTTTTTTAACCCCTCCTACGTCAAAATTTGACATTTATCACAAATACGGCGTAATTACTTAGAGAGTATTTTCTGGGCTACAACGTTTGCTTAAACTTACAAATTTATTAAAAATATGCAGTTTGTTTATTCATAAACAGCCTATGCTTTCCAGCGAGAAGTCTTTCTGCACAAAACTCATTTAGTATCGAAAAGGATATTAAATTTCTGAGAAACTATTCATCAACGGTCAACTAAACGTAGACCTTTGCCAGGACAAGAACGTTTCACCTTACCTTAATCGATAACACTTTACGAAGCGTGCTTGGAACTAATTAAATATTTAAATGACAGTTACCTTTATAGATTCTTCTCATATCTCTCATATGTAAAGGAACATATGTCGCTCTTTATTATCAAGAAACTCATATAAAAGAAAATTGCTTTCTTCAAATGAAATGGAGTTTCGCAAGCAAAGCATTCTTTGTTCGTAGACTGCGATGAAATGTCTAACATTTATTTTTCTGTATGGGAATTCAGTAAATGAGTTATGTTTCTCGATTACAGCAATTTACTCTAATCGTCGATCAGTCTTCTTTGTAGTTTTTGATCATTTGCTGCAGTTGTTTGGATTATTAGTAAATTTTTCATTTATATATATATATATATATATATATATATATATTCAGGCGTAAATACTTTTTTCAGTTAAAAAGCATATTTAATGTCACACCTCAATTTTCAGACTTTGACAGTTAATTCAGTTAATTTCTAGTTTACTTAAAAACAGATATTTTTCTGTTAAGACTTGACTCAGAACAATGATGACTAAAAAAACTGCCGCCTTAAATTTCACACAAATTATTTTATTAGCCTATCTAACAATTAGTACAAAATAAGGACAAACTAGAATTTGTATTAAAGATTAAGATTCAGATTAAGTAATTAAGTATTGTGTTTTCACTTCCAAATACATGTAATATCTTCCATATGTATGTAGGTACATAGGTATTATACACTGGCGGAAAAAAAAATCCCAACACTAAGAAAAAATTGTCGTAGAGTAATGAAATTTGGGTAATGCAATTGTCTAGTTAACACGTTCAATTGATTTAATGTACAAGATCACTGGCTAATTTAAGCTCAAGAAAATGCTGTGCAAATGTGAAATTAGGTTAATTTAATAGAGAGTGTAACCTCCAGAATTTTGAAGGCAAGCCTGCAAGCGTGCATGCATTATGTCATCCAGGTGCCTAATGTCACTTTGTGGTATGGAGTTCCATGCTTGTTGCACTTGCTGTGTCAATACTAGGACCGTCATTGCTGACTATGGATGATGCTCGAGGTGCCATCCCATGATATCCCATACGTTATCAATTGGAGACAGACCTGGTGATTTTGCAGGTCATGGTAACATGTCAGCACTCTGTAGAGCACATTGCGTTACAGCAGCGATATGAGGGCGAGCGTTATCCGGTTGAAAAACGCCCCCTTGAATGCTACTTATGAAGGGCTGTACTACTGGTTAAATTAACAGACTGACGACAAATTTTCAGTGAGTGAGTTTGGGATAACCACAAGAATGCCCCTGCTGTCGTAGGAAATTGCTCAAGAGACCATAACTGCAGGTGTGAGTCCCGTGTGTTTAGGCCGTAGACCGATTGGATGCAGGCTGTCCCCTGGCCTCCTTCTGACCAATATACAGCCACCACTGGCACTAACTCATAATCTGTTTTCATCAAAAATTACAACAGATCTCCACTCCGACCTCCAGTGAGCTCTGTCGTGGCACCACTGCCGTCGGAAAAGGCAATGGTTTGCAGTCAATGGAATACTGGCTACAGGCTGCCTGGCTCGGAGCTGCCCTTGAAGTAAACAGTTTCTTACCGTTCCTTGGGTGACGACGGTACCAACTGCAGCTCGAATGTCAGCCGCAGATGTAGTACGATGCGCCACAGCCGTATGCAAGATTCGGCGATCTTCCGTCTCAGTCGTGCCACGTGGCAGCTCGGAACTCGATCTTCTTGAGGTAGTACCACCCCTTGCCCATAGCTTCCAATAATCATGCATGGTGGAAACATTCCCACCCCAGTCTTTCTGCAATATCGCGAAATGAAAATCCACCTTCTTGTAGTCAAATTGTACGACCTCGTTTAAACTCGGTGAGCTGTTGATAATGGCTTTTTCGTCTTCTTAAAGGCATTCCTGGCTAACATGAACGCAATTCGTCAAATTTCACGGAAAAATAATACACACGAGCTTCACAACACGCTTTTAAAACAAGCCTTATTTGCATGTTCTGAGTGACGCCAGCTGCGCCACACTTATGCGCGGAACACGAAATTTCAATCGAGGTCATCTTTCAGTTGTATAAACACGCCTACCAAATTTCGTTTATCTAACACAAGTCTTTCTTGGTGTTGGGATTTTTTTTTCCGCCAGTGTATTTTCAAAAAAAGAATATGTAATGATTATAATTTCTTTTCAAAATGGCATTACTACTATCTTGGTTAATGACACAAATTTTAGACAGTATATTAATGGAAAAGTGTGTGCAAACGTTGCATTCCTATCGAAGAGATGACAACGTCTATGCGGCAGGCTACTAGATGCACTTTCTGAGTAAAAAGCGTTGAGTATGGCTAGTGCTCAGTCTGAGCAGTTTTACATGCATAGACTGAATTTACTTTTACATGGAATGTAACATTGTTTTTTGAGATTTAATTCCTGTTTAATTGTAAAAAAATTATGCAATTTCGGTAAAATTTTTCACCGTATGTGTGTCAGTTTTGAATCTATTTTTTTTGCTGCTATTTGGCTTTTGTTATTCGACATTTATTGCAATAATGTTTGTGACATCTTTTTGTTCTCTAACCAAAAATGAGAAAAATTATAAAGCTTCAATGCTCATGTGATTCAGTGACGACGTGCAGAAAGCTTTTGCAGATATAATTGCTAATGATACAACATAAGTTAAAACTAATAGGTTATTGTTTTCACTTTACATGAAATAGTAATTTATTTAAGAAGCTCGATAACGAAAATGAGTATAAAGTATTTATTTACAGCAATGACTCGAATAAAATGCCTTTTAAGAATTCTTATCAGGGAACCATATGAATAGTGCAATAATGGAACAAATTCTTCTTGTGTCTTATTTTTGACGCAAAAAATATTTGTCCTTGTCTGCCAATTATCAAGATATACGGTCTTAAAATCTGTCGAACTTATTTAAAAAGCGCCAAATGTAAAGACTTGGCGAAAAATTGATCACGCAATTTCACAGTCTGCTTACAGATAGACATCCATCTACAAATGAAGTGAAAGATGTCGCCCAATATGAACAGGAGTTCGCTCAATTCGGTTTTCTTTAAAATTTTGGCAGATTTTGAGGCCTCATATTTCGATTAAGAGGTCACGAGGGCAAATAATTTATGCTTCATGATATAATGTGCTCTTTTTATTGCTCAGTATTTGAATTTGTTTAATTATTACAGTATTGTATGGTTTTCTGATTAAATGAAGAGATTTTTAATTCCTTGTTGCCGTTAAAACATTCTGACCTACCTTCGGTAAATCAATCCATATCAACTAATCAGTAATCCAAAAATTGAAACGTGTTCATTGTTTTCTTAGTCTAAAATTTAATAACCTATTGTTTAGAAGGATCTAAAAGCATAAAAAATAAGCATTTCTAGTAAGCATAAAAATATTCGGTAGTCCAAAAATATTTTTTGACACGTAATACTAATTCATGCCAAATAGAATTATCTTCCAACGATGCAATAGCATAATGAAATAATTATTATTTCATCGCGGCACCGTAATGAAAATGCAATTATGATGGAAACGCGGGAGTAGGTTTTTCTTCCTTCATTTTTTACTTCCATCTTTAGGGAAATCGGTATTTAATTTTCTTTTTATTCAAGTTTTGCAGCTCTTAATCACTAGTTCTGATCCTACTGACATTGTTAAGTAGTAGAAAATAAAATTCATTAAAAGCTTTCGATCCATTTAATTTACATTTTCTTTTTGAAAGCTCCTTTGAAAATTAAATTCAAATTCTCTTTGCCATTGTCTCCAAGCATTAGGGAGTTGTACTTCTTCGGATACTGTGATATAAATAAGCTTGCAAAAGTAATTATTAAAGCTTTTGTAAAGTTTCCTTAATGCGGGTACAATCTTTAATTGCAAATCCTTAAATTAAAGAAGGCATATGTATTTGATAGAATCTTTGGGTATTGTAATTTTCTATGACAATTCGAAGACAAATACGATGAATGAAGTTTTTCTCTATAAAGTCTATCGATAATCTGTGGATTACATTCATAATGGTTTAAAACATTATTCTGCATTAAAGTTTTGATTTATAATTAGGTATTATGTCTTAAAAGCTTTTCTTAAATTAAAATTTATGTTGCTTTTAATGTGCCCTGGGTTAATTTAGATTTTTCGAACAAGTTTATGATAATGCTTGAATACATATTTATTGTGAACAGAAATAAAGAATCCGTGTTGTTCTACAGATCATACAAAACTAAGCAGGAACTATATTATTACAAAAATAAGATTAAAATGCTTTCAAATAAACAAATAAATGAAACAAATTTTTGAGGGTTTTTAATATTGTTTAATTCATTATTTTCATAACGTTTGGGTGACCCAGAATGGAATACAAAAGCGTGAAAAAGAGATAAAAAGATACAAAAAAATCCTATCATTTTGCATTTAATTTTAGTCTCTAAACTGAAAGGAAAAAGTTTAATAAGTCAACCAAATATTGGTTGGTTTATTTATTTTTGCTTTATGATACAGACAAATCAATAAAAATTCAGCAGAACTAGAGCAGCAAATTCAGCAGATAGTGTGCTGCAGAGAAACATGAAAAATTTCCACCAAAATTTTAGCTTTAGTGAGTGCAAATCAACAGTTTGCAAGTGTATATTTAACACGACACAATATTTTAAAGACTTTAGTTTGCTTTAAAATATCTGGAATGAATGTTGTTACTCTTGTTCTCCGTCTTTTACAAGAAGGAAAGTTTTTCTACTTTAACTTGCTATTATTATATTAAATTGTCAAAGTCTAGTTTTATTTTAAACATTTAGTCCAAATTTTTCATTGCTGTGCACAAATCGGTATAATTTAAAATATAAATTGAATGAAAATACTTGAATTTAAAATAGCTAAGACATTTTTCAAAATGATTTTTCTTACAAAAATATAAAATATCATTCCAAAACGTGTATCTGTTAAATATACATTTCCTTGTAAAAAAATGCATATCAGTGTAATATTAGTTTATTTGAATATTTTTTGAGCAAATCAGAAGTGAATATATTCGTACCTGTAAGCGAAAGTTAAACTCTAAACTTAATGTGTTAAAGCTTTCGCTTAAACTTTCGTCATCAATTCAAAACATTTAGAGAGTTACGTATTTGTTTGACACTTTCCCAAAATGCTCAACAACACACCATTGAGCCAGTGAACGGGATCATTCGCGCGAATAGCTACTTCCAAGATTTGTTCGTAAAATGTAAATTTAAGAACACGTTTTGTTGTATCCCGAAACCGAAAGTTTCATTAGGGCTTAAAATAGAGTGTTTTATCTTTCTTTTTTCGTTGTGTTTAACTTTTTTTCCTTCTCCGAAGAATTTGCCATTGATTGAGTCGTTATCATTTGCGCAAATGAAGTGAAAGTAATTGAAGTATTTTAATTGAAAGAACTCTGTTATATGTATTGCCCCCGTCGCTTCATTTTGAAAAAAAAATGAAGAAGACTTTCTCGTTTCTCTTATTTTTAGACTTAATTAAAACTAATGATTTCTCATTAATCAAATCACTTTTGTGAATGTTTCTAATCAGCATAATACTTAGCCTTTAAGGTTTACGTTAGAATTTTTTTTTCCTTATCGTGATATAGTTTGAAATAGTGTTATGATTTTGTAGATATTTATGTAATTTGTTCTTGAGGTGATTCCTAATAATATTCTTAAAATGAATGATGTTTTAAAAGTTTTTAAGTTCTTATCTGCAAGAAGTAGAGAAATAAGTTAAATTTCAAAGTTCTTAAGTTAATAAGATGTTTGGACGCAGTAGAATTGCTACAGAAATAAGTTTTAGTGAATAATATTTAATAGGGTTTACTTAATAACTAAAAAATCGTAAGAATGTTTTTTTTTAGAAAAACTTGTATGTATTTATATAGCTTCATTTGTTTACTGATTCTTATTTTTTTAGAATGACTAATTAAATTCGAAATAGATTATTAATAGGTTACGCTTGCTGTTTTACAGTTACGGCCAATTTGACTGATTTTAATCATTAACATCTAACAATAAATTGCTGCGCAGAACATTATGCAAAAAAAAAGGCTTTAAAACAACCAACTATGCTAAATTTTTAATTTATTTATCCCCAGTTCCGTGCATTTCATGAAATAATTTCCTTTTATATAAGAATAATAATTATTAAAGCGTATCTCAAAGCAACGTTGCTTTATACGTCTCTTTCTGAAGAGGTGCAATGGGAAAGTCGTAAATTCTCAATTTATATAAACGTTTCCGTGTGCACTAATAAGAGTTTCCCTTTTGCGTGTTAAGTCACAAGGCGTGAAAGTTACTTAAGAACTATTGTATGCGCTGAAGATCTTTTTCCTAAGCAAGTACAGTCGAACTCGTTTATAACGAACTCGGATATAACGAGAACTCGGATTTAACGAGGGATTCGAGAATATTTGGTCGGATCAATGTTAAGTCTATGGAACAGAATTCGTATTTAACGAGCAAGACTCGGTTTTAACGAGCAATTTTTTCTGTCTCGCAGTCTTTTTTTCTCATCTTTCTAGTCTTATTCCTGTCTTATCTTTTTTTTCCCTATGGTTCAATACCTTTGTATGAAAAATTCCACCAGCATTCCAGTGTCAATAGGGAGAGTTCACAAATCCAGTATAACAAGAACAGTATTTAATTAAATTAATTGATGTAATTAAAGTAAGTATTAATTAAATTGTTAGTAAACTCAATTATTTGACCTCCCAAGTCTCTTCAGGTTACATGTGGGCCGTAAGGACCCGTTTATCACGAGCACTCGGATTTAACGAGCAACATGTTACGGTCCCTTCGTGCTCGTTATAAGCGAGTTCGACTGTATGTGACGAAACACAATTTTCTTAAGGTTAAAAAAATGTATCAACTCATTGTTTTAACTGGTAAAAACTGATTTTTTATTTAAGTCTTATTGAAATGTCATTGGTCAAACTTCTTCTTTCAGAAAACAATTGATCGTAGGCACATATGTGTTCAAAAATAAAATAAGGAAAACAATATGAAACTTACTGCTTGAAAGTATTTTACAAATATTGATTGCAAAATTTCAACTAATTGCAAACTTTGATTTCTTTATGATCTTAGCAATATTTGTCAAAAAAAACTTTATCACTGCTGACGGCTAATAGCGAGTTAATAACTTCACAGTATGTGTTAAAGGAGAATGTTGAAATTAAGGTCTGGTGAAAGGAATGCAACTTGTATTGTTATGTTCTATAAACAAGTATAAATGTAGAATTTTATTTAGCAGAACACAAATTAGTTAAATTAACAAAAGAAATTATAAATTAGTGAAAAATATCAATATGTATTTTGTAGAGAATACAGTTTATTAAGTGTTCAAATTGACATTTATTTTAGTCTTATTGTTACATCTATTCATTTCGCTTAAAATGGAGGGAAAATTCATATTTTTTCTGTAATAATAACTACATAAACTGTACACAAATCTATCATTAACGTATAATCTAAATAACGCTTCACTAGAAAATAAAATCATTAGAGAATTTTAATGGGTCGTAAATTCAACTGTCGACATTACCACGCAAAAGCTCCGTCATAAGAAGTAAGGATATCCTTTTCACAATATCGATCAGAGCCGAAACTCAGAATGCATTTTAAAATAACCAACTCCCAACTTCCCCCTACGCTTTTCACCTTCATAAAACTTTGAAGGTCACCATTTTTCCCTGCTCTCAGTCCACAAGAGACTGAACCTTAATCATACATGCCCTCAACCTTAAGTGCATTAATATGGAAGAAAATTGATTTCAATGCGGGCCTTATACATTTCGTTCCATCTCCAACTCCCTTAAGTGTTGGTAAGTAACCGGATGTAAGGACTGAAACGACGGAAGAAAGTTGAGGGAAGTTGCCCTGGGAAGATGCACTGTGCGTTCACTTTGATAGAACAAATTGTCTGGGTTCTCTCAGAAGAAAGGGAGAGATGGCTCTAAATTGCTTTTCTTATCTTTACGCCTGTTCGCCTTGTTTGGTGTAAGTAAAGGCGCCAAATACCAATCTATATCTTTTTCCCTACTATTAGATCAAAAATTGAATTTGCCTCTCCCACAAGCAGCTTTTATTGTTTTTTGTCTTTTTTTCCCCTTTACTTTGATCTTCGCTTTGATTGCTGAAACTGAAATTCTGAAATGTGACACGGGAGGGTATTGAAATTAATAAAATGCTCATTATTTTACGTTATTTTTTTATTATTTAGAAATTAATGAATGATTTTTTTTTATGTTTTTAAAGTATGTGTAGTCTTAATATTTATAGCTAAAAAGATTATGGTGATTAAAATCACCTAAAATTAAATTTGTTATGTAAACCTTAAATGTTTCTTTCTTTGTAGTGAAAAAAGAAAGGTAAATTAAAATTTTTTAGTTAAACATTCGGGTATTTATAAACTGGTAGTTATTTTATTAGAATAATCTTGAAAGCTAAATGGTTCTAAATCATGCATTGTAGCCTACAAATATATATATATATATTAGATGCATATGCAACTTGAGTAACATTGAGTAGCGTTATAGCTAATATAACGAGCTAAGTTTGCGCGAAATGCAGTATTATATGAAAAAATAATCTTCAACTGCACGGCAAAAAATACGAAAACTTACTTTTATAACTCGTTTTCTTTTTCCAACTTTGTAAGAAATTAGCGGCGTTTTAAAAATGTATAAATTTACATGGCTAATTTTAATTTCATTCAACAAAGAAAATGAGCTGAGATATACTAGCTTACTGTTGTGACTAGCTCTGTTTGGTTTTGAATGTAATATTTCAATCAGAAGAGAGGAGCAAATAATAATAAAAAAAAAGACCTAAAGCAGTCATAACTGAGAGTGTTTTATACACTTTTTCACACGGGCCACAGCAAGACTTCACTAAATTTAATGCGTGTTAGAAACTAATCTATCTTTGATAATGTCGTTATAATTGTTTTCAAGGAAATTATTTTCAGTATTAATAGTATCTGAAGTTGCATTAAAAAAGGAAAATAACAAAAAAAAATCGTTGACTTTTATAAATAATATTTCTCAAATTTGAATCAGAAGCTGCATTTCTACAGAGGATTGAACTCTGTATCTAAGAACAAAGTTATTGTTATTACTATTATGTATTTTTTTCTGCTCATTTTGTAGTCATTTTTCCCACGGTGAATGAAACTCGCGCAAGCGGTCTGAAACAATCGAGCTAAGATTTTATAAGACTTAAACAATTAAAGCTACTTGAAATGAATATTACACATGTCCTTTGAACTTCAAAACGAGAGGAGTCTTAGTCAGTTTTAACGGGCTCTAACGTGCAGTCAAAATCGAGAAGTGGTCACATTTCTTCGATTCTCGATTTTTATATAATTTTCCTTAAAATTAGAATGAAGAAGAAAAAATTAAAATTTGAAAAAAAAAAAAAAAAAACATCAAAGAATCACCAGAACCTGATCCAAGGGACTTGGAATCAAAAATTCTTCGGTTGCTTTTTAGTTTAAAATTATTTTGAAACCTTATGGAACGAAGTTGTATGAGCGTTTGTTTCTTTTTAAAAGGTAAAAACCTTAGCTAGTTGTTTTCTATTTTAAAATCACTCACATGTAAGGAAATGGTTAAAAGCTCAATCTCATACAACTTCTTTCTTACACTTTTTCGCTGAAATGTTAGAAAATGATTTGAAAAAGAAAAAGATAAACAAGAAGTAAGTAACCGTCACTTTTGTTAGGAAAAACACGTTTCATTTCTTCGTTCAAAATGTTTCCAAAACTGCACTTCTACACTCGTTTATGTCTTTCACATAAATGAAAACAACCAAAGCTTTTAGAGCGTTGCTTTTTTAAAATAACAAAAGTGATTTTCAGCAGTACTCGTGTACACATTTTCAGAAACCACTGACTATTTGTGCACTGGATTTAATCATTTTCGTAACACTCTATGTTGGTATTCTTAGATGTTCTGTATGAGAAGATGCAAGTTCTTGCAGTTATCAAATTAGGCGAAATAGTTTCTCTTTTCACGTCAGTTTTGCTTGAGATAATTTAGTAAATGTAATAATCCTGCACTATATGTTCTTATATAACTTAATGCAGGAAGAAAGCTTAGTAATCAAATAGGTTATGAAAGAAGTTTATTTTCTGATATATGTCTCTTTTTTTCTCCATAACGTAATAAACCATTTAGTTTCATTTTTTCTAGCATTTGTGGAGGTGACTTATGACGCAACTAAAGTTAAGATGGTCTATACCTTGCAAAATATTTCTATATTGATCGAGAGGTCAACATGGAAAATAGTCATATTGGGATAATAGGATAGAAAGGGACTCTTCTATTTTATGAAAGGATTTTGATGAAATTGTTTATACAATGCAATTTTAAATGAGGTGGGCTATATGGCCTTAGTTTAAAGTGCTTTTTCGTCTCTGTATCTCTCTTGTAAAAGTTAACTCATTACAAAAGGACCATGAAGATAGAAAGTTCTAAACTTAAACATAAAAGAGGTTAGGAAAAGTGATACAAAAGAAACCATGAGGGGGGCAAATACTTGAAAAGAAAACAAAAAAACCTGGGAAGGACCTATGAAAATTTTTCAGACAGTAAAAAGCACTGCACATGACAGTGAATATAGTTCCAATCAAATTAGTGATTTTAAATGTCTATTCAGCGAAAAATTGTATTATGCATGTATTGAAGATAGGTTGTTGGATCATATATGTTTCAAATAGGCTCAAAGCTCATGCTCACACAGTAAGGATAACGAACAGTCATTGTGAGCACCTGCATTTTTAAAAATTATTTTTAAACGTTTTGCTACTTTTGCCTTTGCGAGTAGTACTATTGTATTCTACAAATAAAAGAAATATTAAGTTAAGCAGTATATATAAGATTCTGAAACACATTGTTCAATAAAAGTTTTGACTATCAGCATTTGGAAAGAGTATTCCATTGAATTGGTATTGGAAATGCTATTCGAATGTAGAATGAATGATTGCCTAATAATTTGATCCAGATTAACTTCTTCAGATCAATCCTCCATCATGAGGGGATAAAAGAAAGAAAACAACAATAGTTCGTGATTTTTGGCAAGGAGCATATCGTCTGCAACTAGTATACTACAGATTTGGAAGAATATACTTCTACTTTAACTGATTTTGAACATTTTTCTTCGAAAGAAGGCGAGTAATTCCAATTTACTAAAAATTTAAAAATGTTATTCAAACAGAATTGAAAGTTTTAACATTTTCCAATCCTCGAGAAAAGCTTTCATTTGTTGACTTTTCCTGCAAGCTGTATTAGGAAAAAAACGAATTGCAGTTATTTAGCTGTAAAATACTCCCCGAGACATAAAATAGGAACATTATTGAACATATTTTTATGATATGTAATTATTTAAGAAAATGTATGTAAAACTTGTTTCTTAAATTAATCATTTATGGCTATTATTTTTAATGCAAAAAATTTTTCTTAGGTTGCAGAACGCTCTCTCATATTTAAGCAAAAGAAATCCATATTTAAAATTTAACTCTTACCCTAGAAGACGCTTTGGTTTATTTCTTACCCTTATCATTAATATGTTATTTATACAACGCTTGTAAAACTAAAATTCCCGTATACTATAGAAAATTTATCTGCTAAAACAACCCTCTACGTTGTTAAACAAATTGTTTCGAGTAAATATCGAGTTAAAGGAAAGTTTTCTCAGCGTAAATAATTGAAGGTGCCGGTGCCAGACATAAACACCTTCAATTACTTCTGCTTCGCCAACATAATGTGCACAATCATTCCCCCCTTCAATGCCAATCAGAAAAGCTTCAAATCTCAAACCCAAGAGATTTTCAAAGATGGGTAAGGAGGGCTAAAATCCATCTATAACTGGTAACTTTTCAAGCAATATTTCACGATAGATTTCCAGCATTCTCTTTCTATCCTTTACTGAAACGAAATCTTAATCTTTCTTTTTGCATTCTTTTGACTACAAATGAATGCGATGAATTTCAAAATATTCCTCCAGAGTATAGACTACTTTAACGGAAGATGTTTTTATGGTATTATTTAAATCCGTTGCAATTTTGAAGTAAAATTTTCTGGGAGAACTTTTTATATTTACAGCGGAATTGATTTAAATCTGCTGGCGTACTTTATTTTTTTATATATTGGATTGTTTGTTTTGTTTTTTTCAAAAAAAAAAGAATGGCAATGAAAATTTTCTTGAAAGGGTTACTGCAAAATTAAATGGACTTACTTACACCATCACTTTTATTTAATACTAGCTACTTGACCCGGCTCTGCATGGGATCTATCTTGGGGAAAAATGTCATGTCAAGTGACGTGTGTGTCTAAAAGTTCCGATGAAACTAAAGTCAATAGTTTACTAGAACGCAGTACGAAAAATTAATCAATCGCCGATTTTTTTTTTAAATCCGTCCGTTACAGGAAAAACCTAAAGCAAGAGTTTTATTTGTTTATGTTCAAGAAAAAATGGCAACAACTTTTTCTCATTAATAATTTATTTCACCCTATTTAATTTCTTTCACGCTCGTGCAGACGATTTTTATAAATCTAATTTAAAATGGATGTTTCCAAATTTTCAAATGTTCATATCTTTCTTCAGGGTGGAGATATCGATTAATGGTTTTGAAAACCTTTGAAAGGAAACTCTCCTAACAGGTATTTTTTGCGTTCTTTCGAATGAGATTAAGATCGAGAAGATCGGATAAGTATTTCGCTAGATAGAGCCACTTTGAAGTCCTTTATTCAAAATTCAAACGATTCGGTATTTTTTTCCCGCTCAAAAACCACCGTATGATCCTTCCCGGGTGCCCAAGTATCTCAATGCCAAATGTTGCTTAGATCCAACGTAAACTGTGGTACACACATATATAAATATATATATATACATATTCTTTTTTTTTTATTTATATGGGTAACTACTAAATCATGCAAGATTATCTACTTTGCTCTAATGTTTTATTCTTTTGTACTTGTTCAATTTGTATAAACTAGACGAATTGGTCTAAAAACAAGCTATCAATTTCATTTTAGTAGCTACTGATTAACCTGTTCTCTCAAATTATATAACTCCAGTTCTAGTAACTTTTAAAGACATTCCTTATGATGATATGTGGATTTTCAAAGCAAAATACCAGTTATATTTTTCTAAATCTTTCTAAGAGTAAAAAGGTGAAATGTGACTATTCCCTAGGGATGTTCCAAATACAAGCTACTCATAAAAATACATTATTTTGTAATAAGTATATAAAGACCGTGATTTTTTTGCGATTTTCAATAAATTATGCCCTATTTTCACAACCCTATAGGTTTCTATATATGATATATGGTTATTCAAAAAAATATGTGAGAAACTCTGACTGTTGATAGAACTAGCTAAAAGAAGAAACTTTCACCACACATTGTATGGCAGAAAGCAATTAATGTACCACAAGAGAACACTTTTGAGTGGGGCGCCCTCTCCCCTCAAAAAAACAATAAAATAAATAAATAAATAACTTTCACAAATACTGTTTTCAATAAAAACCATATAGCTTTTATAATGTATATTTCTTCTGTTTTCTATTTTATTTATATTCGCCCCCAAGCTTTCCAACCCCTATTATAAAGTAGTAGTAGTTTCTTTTGACAAGTTCTATTGCCGGTTAAAGCTCCATCATATCAATAGTTTTCAAGTCTAATTATCTGTGGTTATTTTGCTCATTGTTGTTTAAAGGAAATGAAAAAGAAATGAAACAATTTGTTTTAACGTACACAAACACACTATAACAAAAATTCGCACCATATTGCATGAATATCACCATTAAAAAAGATCATGACGAAGATTCCTTAACATTTCTTACAGTTAAACAAATTGTATTAATGCCAGAAGACAAACTTTACCACATGTTTTTTTTTTTTCATGCATGAAATGCGTCTCCGTAAATGTATTTCACCTTGTTTGAAAAATGCCGAAATGTGATTACTGCATTATATAGTTTTGAAGTTTAAGAAAACCGTATATTGTAAGAGTATAAGATGTGGAAAGTATTATATTCCGAGATGGTACAAAGATAATTTTTCTGAAGAGGAAAGAAATACGTTGTTTAACAAAAAATATCTGAATTCCCTAAAACTTGGATTTAAATAAGAAATGGGCATTAAAAAGTAATAGTCGTCCCCCTGAATGATGTAGTTATGAAAATCCTAGCGAATTCTTTAAGGGCTTGCAACTTTTCAAGTTGATGCACCGCGGTGTTCTCTTTAGAGCCCCTCTCAAAGCCACTGCCTATTATTCTTTTCAAATTCAACTCACTAAGAACGAATCCTATGAATTTCAAAATATTCTTCCCAGAGGTAAGTTTACTTTAGAAAACTATTTCAGTGGGTTTTATTTAAATCTGCATCATTTTTCAAATAAATGCCTGAAGCCTATTCTTTTTATTTATAAAAAATCAGTGATCTTTAACATTTATGAAAATTGTTTATCAAGATACTCTATTTTTTAAAAACTGGTGAGGAGATATTCAAGCTGACTCAAATTTATCTACACATTCATATTTCTTGGATACTGTTTAAAATTCTATCTTACCAGTTAAAAAGACCATTCTAACATGATTGTCACACATAATAGTTATATTACACTGTGCAGTCAATGACTCAACTGGTCTCCGTATTACTATACCACCTTTTTGATACATCTGCCTACACCGCAGCTGACTCGTTGTAATGATGCTCTATATTTCGAAATCCGTTATATATCAATTATTTTTGTTACTGCTCCAAACTAGATAAAATGTTATCTGTTTAGTATAGGATACATCGATAAATATTAAAGAAAAATCTTGTCTGAGTTTGTATTGTTTCAGGTAACTATTCAATACGGAACTGATATGTGGAATGGGACACATAAAATACTATTCATAAGGGAACTTCTTCATCGAAATTTTAGCTTTTTTAACACACAATAAGACACATAAATGTATTAATATTTAGTTTAAAAACGTTTCATTTGAGTGTCTCAAAGTCTTATCATCAAATTAATTCATGACTTCAAAAAATTTTTATAGTCCACAAATATTACGTAGGGCAAGTGAGACAGCTTATATGGAGCCTACAAACCTGAAGTCCAGATTGCCCCAACTTAAGAATTGAACTCTTTCTTGCTCAACAACTTTAGAGAGTTGACCTGAATCTTCATCACATGAAAAAAAATCCTTGGAAACCCTACTATTATTCACTATGCTTAGAGGTAAAATAGCAGAATAGAAACTGCATAATGTTTGGAATTCATCAATAAGATTTAAGCAAGAAGACCTGCAAACATAATTACATCAAATTTCCACTTCGTTAATTAATTATTTACTTCAGTAACTTAGTTAAATACATGCACATCATAATGTGGGAAGAACATAATTCATTAAAAATATGTGAACTGTTTTTGCACTCTCAATCTGTTTTTGAAAGTAGTAGTAATTATTTTAAATAAAAAATGCATTTCTTAAACATTTTCATTTTCTTCCAATCCCAGACCCCGTGCAGTCACTTAAATAAAGTAACCAAAGATGACAAAAATTTCTTTTACTGTAAAAATACTAAAATAATTACCAAGTTGACAGCCTGCAGTGAAAATCAATATTTACTGATAAAAACCAGAGTGAAAAACCTCTGATCTAAACTGAATATTTTCCGAAAAATAACGAGAAAAAAAAACTTTTGAGGAAATAACCCTGCTTCTAGCTATTTGGGAGAAGAGGCAATAAATTAGTTGCACTTTCAAGTAATAATAGAAGCGGAATACTCTTTGTTTACATATTCATTAATTTAGTACATTCTCCTGCTACTTATGGTAGAAGATTTTTTTTCCACTTTGAAGGGGAGCATTATTTTGTCTAAAACGTCTTACTCCTGACGCAGTTCACTAAGCTGTTATGTTTTCTTTAGTCGAAACGTTATTTTTACCTTTATTGCGTGAAAGATGTAAGAAAAACTTTTTTGCTTCAATTACTATAAATAGTGTTCAGGATTAAGTGAACTTTTTGCAATTAAATATCCATTTCATTAACTTGAGAGATGCTACTTTTACTGTCAAAATCTACAATTTAAAGTTGTGTGTCTTCTTCTTTCAAAATGTATCTACTTTAAATCTCGAAACAAAGACATCAAATCAATATAAAGAGGTTTGAGTAGCTGTTTACTTCACTTTTACAACCATCAGATTAAAAAAATGTCTATGGACGAATTTTAATTGTTTGTGCAATTGACTATGACTACTGGAACCGTCGTTTTGTCGAATTAGTTAAAATGTTCGTTATATCGGACTACATTTTCAAAGCATGCGTAAATATTTTAAGACAAGTACCAGGGTTTCTACGATAGAGAAAATTCATTTTAAAAAACCCTTTTAGATTTAAGTTTTTTTTTTTCACGTTAATCCCTACCTCAAGAAGTTTTTTTCCAATCACCATTAATACAGGTTTCGAGTGAACCTTTTGGCAGTTTTGAGAAGTTAGACAAGTTTGAACTTAGGGCTCAGGCAGTGGAGCAGCAAGAATTTATCTTCGGGGGGGGGGGGGGGGTTAAAGGTTTGGTCATTACAGTATATACATCGATATTAACTGTCATGTTCAAATTGGCGATATGTGTTAAAAGCAGAGGTTATAGTGGTTCACCCTCAACCCTCACTCTCCCTGGTGTCCCCAAGAGTTTCATTTTGTCTTAGACGCTATTTTCAGTTTTCGATGTTAGCGCCGCTTGTGTGCACTGAATCTAAATGGGGGAAAATTGACAGTAGAAGTATAAAAATAAGAAAAATGAAAAGAACTATGTACAATACTTAAATGATTAGATATGCGCAATGCAATGTTTGCTGCTTATGTACAATGCAATTGTTGCTGCGCCCGTGAGGGTACCTAGGGGTACTTGCTCTCTAGGAGTACTGGCTATTGCCAACCCCTAGGTAAGGCTCTGTCTGTAATATAACATAAGGCTACATTAAGGCTTCAGTCTGTTATGTTCTTATCACTTCATTCTGTAATGTACAGTTGTAATCAAGTTTGATGTCTATCATCTTCTATCAGATATCAAGGAACAGCTGGAGTGAAATAAATACCTATGTTCATCTTAGACAGTGTAAATATCACCTATGCAGAACAACACTAAAAAAGGGGGAACCTGACTTTCGTAAAAGTGGTGGCAACATAACTGTTTCCAATGTAACTTAACTGATAAAACTGGTGTAAAGTTACTCATCGCTCATAACGCCGCATGATTTTTTTCAGTTAAGTTACTTTATTGCATTGGAGGCAGCTTTGAATCCAGAATGCTGCCACTGCTTTTACGGAGTAAGATTACACGATTTTTTTGCAGTGATGTTGAACAGTTTTTTGCTTTAAAGTTTTTAAAATTGTAGCGACCGCGGTTTTCTAGACGCTAATTTAATTGCTCAGTCAAAAGATGCATCGAACTATTTTTGAGACTGGTGTTTTGTTTGAACTTTTGTTTTCAGTTTTCAAAAGACAATTTATATTTTAAGTCTTATGAAACACAAATCATGATGGACGTATATTAATTTCCTAATAGATGTAAATTTCAGGAAATTGTTTAAATAAGAACGCCGTCATTTTTTTTCGTATTCCTCATCATTACTTTAGTATTAAAATGTTATTTCTTATGTGAGCTTATCTCTGAAACAGGAACAATAAGTGCAAATTACTTCAGTCTTTAAAAATAAAGAGCATTTAACATTTCCATCAGTGACAATCGCATAAAGAAGCCATGCCGGTGAACATTCAGCTTAATGCCATGAATATTAAAGAAAATGCATTAGATTTATGTTTGCTCGGGATGAGGTGGGGAAGGTAGGAAAGAAAAATATGAAAACATTCCTCTTAAAAGATTTAACCTCCCAAGCCATTTGAAGTCGTGAGTTTTGGATGGAAAATTAAAATACAATGCCGAGAGCAAACCGAAAGCTGAGGATTATTTTCGACTCTTGAAACAGCGAGCACATCCTGCCTTAAACGCCGTAAATAAGGCTAAAAGGATTTCAAAGGTTATTTATCATTTCCTTTTATCGCGTATAGTACCATCAAATACACAACGGGCTATGAAGAATTATGAGAAAGTTCGGGATAGTTACTGAGCATTCCATACGTTCGAAAATTAACAAATCTCCTTGAAAAGTAGCATATATGTCTTTTGAATTATGAATGGTGTGGAGAGAGGGGGAGAATTTTCAAGAGCATAACTTTTATTTACCTAGAGTTTATGTGACGCATTAAAACGCATTTATAATATTGCGTTTTTTAACGTCCGTTTCTTTTATTAAGCAGAATCCTTTATGTGTCAATTTTTATTAATTCAATACTTTAATAATTTTTAAAATTAAGTCATCCTGAGGTTTGTAGCAAAGAAAAAAAAAGATTGTCATCATTTTCTTTCAAAATGTATTTTGATCTTTACATTTAAGCGTGGTTTTTCGTTTAGATATTCAGCTCAACAGCATGCATTAAGACTTGCACAGAAGCGCAGGATTTGCTTTGAAAGTAAATAGTATCAACAGTTATTTCACCGATTTAATAATGATTGACTGTTTTTGTTTCCGGTTGAAATCCAGTCTATGTTAAAATTGTGGAAATGTTAGCAGCGTCTTTTATTTATTAAACGGCCATTTTTAATTGCTGGAAATGTCTATAAAGGATTTAATGTGCTGATCGTGTTTGATGATCTAATGTAAAAGTTACTTTTTTTGCAACAAAGTTCAGGATGACTTAATTTTAAAAATTAGCAAAGCATTGAATAATTAAAAATTGACACAAAATATTCTGCTTAATAAAAGAAACTAACATCAAAAAACGCAACATTATAAATACGTTTTAATGCGTCACATTAAACTCTAATTAATAAAAAATTATGTTCTTGTAAATTTTCAACCCCTCTATCTCCCCCCTTGTTCTATTCATAATTCAAAAGACATATAAGCTACTTTTCAAGAAGAGTTGTTAATTTTCGAATGTAGGGAACGTTCAGTAACTGCCCAGAACTTTCTCAATTCTTTATAGCCGGTTATAGCCTTTATGGCACTATACTACAAGATGGATTAAATAATAATATAAAGTATGTTTTTTAATTTAAAAATCACTTTCATTTTACTATATATATATATATATATATATATATATATATATATATATATATATATATATATATATATATATATAATATCGTGTCGGCCCTCCTTTTGCCCGGCGAAGTGCAACAACTCGACGTGGCATGGACTCAACAAGTCGTTGGAAGTCTTCTGCAGGAATATTGAGCCATGCTGTCTCGATAGACGTCCATAATTGTGAAAGCGTTGATGGGGCAGGATTTTGGGCACGAACAGACCTCTCGATGGTGTCCCATAAATGCTCAATGGGATTCATGTCGGGCGATCTAGGTGGCCAAATCATTCGTTGGAATTGTCCAGAATTTTCTTCAAACCAATTGCGAACAGTTGTGGCCCGGTGACATGGCGCATTGTCATCCATAAAAATCCCATCGTTGTTTGGGTACATGAAGTCCATGAATGGCTGCAAGTGATCTCCAAGTAGCTGCACATAAGCATTTCCAGTCAATGTTCGGTCCAGTCGCACTAGAGGACCAAGTCCATGCCATGAAAAAACAGCCCACACCATTACGGAGCCACCACCAGCTTGAACAGTGCCTTGCTGACAGTTTGGGTCCATGGCTTCGTGGGGTCTGCGCCACACTCGAACCCTACCATCGGCTCTTACCAGCTGAAATCGTGACTCATCGGACCAGGCCACGGTTTTCCATTCATCTAGGGACCAACCGATATGCTCACGTGCCCACGAGAGTCGCTGCAAGCGATGTCGTTCTGTCAGTAAAGGCACTCGAGTCGGTCTTCTGCTGGAATAGCCCAAGAAATCCAAATTTCTCCGCACAGTTCTAGCAGACACGTCCATTGTACGTCCCACATTGATTTCTACGGTGATTTGACGCAGTGTTGCTTGTCTGTTAGAATTTACGACTCTTTGCAGACGTCGCCGGTCTCGATCTTTAAGTGCAGGCGGTCGACCACTGCGCTGTCCATGGTGGGATGTTATGCCTGAAATTTCATACTCTCGGCACACTCTTGACACAGTGGATCTGGGAATGTTGAATTCTCTAACGATTTCCGAAATGGCATGACCCATGCGTCTAGCTCCAACTAACATTCCGCGTTCAAAGTCTGTTAATTCACGTCGTGCGGTCATCATCACGTTAAAACCTCTTCACATGAATAACTTGAACAGAAATGAAAGCTCTGTAAAAGCACTGCGCATTTATACCTGTTCTATGCGATGCTACTGCCATCTGAAAATTTGCATATTGCTATCCCATGACTTTTGTCACTTCAGTGTATATATATATATATATATATATATATATATATATATATATATATATATATATATATATATATATATATATATATATATATATATATATATATATATATATATAAATGTAGTTTCAGTTGCTGAAAAGTAACCGCTGTCTAAAACTGAACTACCCCTATTTTATTGCGTTTGACAAAAAATAGCTGCAAATATAATATAGATCCATTCTATTAGCGGTTTTGACTTTTTATTCAATAAATATGTCTTCAATTTTTATTTTCACTTCTTCAAAACGAAACGATGAACGTAAGACAACCAAGAAAAAATTACTTTTCTTCGAAGACAGAACACTTAATCTTCCAGAAAGTTACAGCAGACAGCGTGTCCAACTAGTAAGACAGAAAGTAGTGTCAGGCACAAAATTTCAACTATTAAACATGGCAGAACAAAAGTTAAAATGTTGCGAAAAGATAGTTTTTATATCGTTTTTTCTTTTTTTCTTTTTCTATTAGGAGTTTTTAGTTTCTTTAAAAGAAAAATGTATATAAAAAGTTTATCTCCGTTATTAATAGCCATCTAGTTTTCTGCAAGTAATTAAACTGAAGCTGAAATATTTTTACGACACTTCAAATTTTGCCAGTTTTTCTTGTTAGAAATAAAATTTAGTTAGTAATAAGTTTTACATCGATGTCATACTTAAAAAAATGCTTTAAAATGTATATTTAAAATATAAATATAAACGTATATCCAGAAATGTGCAAAATATGAGAGAAATATAAAGGGCAAGGGGAGGGGTGTCGTTAACAGTAATCATTTTACTATGATCTTCCAGCATACATTTTCTAGAAATAATACACCGATATTGAAAAAAAATACATAATATAAAAAAAAGTTTAAAATATCAGTGAACAACACAAGAAATTACAAAGGAAATTTTGTTGGTTTTGACATTTCTTTTAATTTAATTTAAAAAAAAATGTTTTTTTTCCTATCAAAAAGTTTAAATAGTATATATTTCATGATGGGAAGCTGTAGAAAATATCATTGTTTGTTTTAATTCTGTAATGCAATAACACGTAACTCGCAATAGTAGTAGTAAAGAGAAAAAAAAAACTAAAAGGCATCTTTGTCGAAACTAATTCAATTATTGGGTTTCTTAATGGTTCCGTATGTAACCTCAGAAAGAGCCTAAAAACGAACCGTAGGTGGGGCTGTAAGAAGCAAAGAATTGTAGATGGAGCTTTGAGTAAAACGAGTACTAAGTTCAAGTCGTTGGTAGACTTTCAACGAAAAAATAGATCGGGCGGCATAGTAGTATCTACCAATAGCTACTTTACCATCATTTGTCTCTAAATATATAAGAGTTTTCTCTAACATTTGCATGAGGCATTTATATATATTTTTTATTTTTAGCACTTACACCCTTTGCTTCTCACTGCCTCAAATTGCTCATTCCTTTCAAAAGCGTCATAGCTCGAAAATTAGCGAATTTGAGTTAGACCTGTTTTTAAACTGCCATGAATTTCTGTATAAGAGAGAAAAAGCGTCGTTTTTTGAATTAATAATGTTTGATTTTCAAGAGTGTCACATCTTAGTTGCGCTTGAGCTGTTGGCATTCATGTCATTTAGTGAAAAATGGTGTTATTTATTCCAAAAACAGTATTGACACAAAAAGAGTACTTTTCATTTTTTATTTTAAATTAAAAACTTTTATGTCGGTATTATTAGGAGAACAATTAGTGACAATATTTTAAAATTTACACTTTTAACACTTTTAACACACAGAGAGAAAAAATATTATATTTTCTTTAAAAAAACAGACCCTTATGCGTAAAATAAATATTTAATTACTGGCTTTACTTATAGTTTTTTAAATTTTAAAATCGCTCTTCTAAAAAACCCCCTGCTTTTTGAATCCCTGCTTATGACGTTGTTTAAAGGAATGAGGGAAATGTGTTCCTGACATTTCTTTATTGTTAAATAAATCAATAAAGATATTTTACTCTCATACATTAAACGCTGCAGTTTTTGTACAATATTATATATTTTTTAATTTCAACTATGCTTGAGTATTCATTTACTAGTCAGACTGCATTACATACCGGAAAATTCAAACCTGGCAATGTTTTATGACCTGGCTGCACCCTCTGATTGTGAAAACTTTAATTTTTCAGTAAACAAATTCAATTCTTTATTCTCCAGCAAGTTGAGTCCATAATACCATAAAATGATCTATCATAACATACACTGAAGTGACAAAAGTCATGGGATAGCAATATGCAAATTTTCAGATGGCAGTAGCATCGCATAGAACAGGTATAAATGCGCAGTGCTTTTACAGAGCTTTCATTTCTGTTCAAGTTATTCATGTGAAGAGGTTTTAACGTGATGATGACCGCACGACGTGAATTAACAGACTTTGAACGCGGAATGTTAGTTGGAGCTAGACGCATGGGTCATGCCATTTCGGAAATCGTTAGAGAATTCAACATTCCCAGATCCACTGTGTCAAGAGTGTGCCGAGAGTATGAAATTTCAGGCATAACATCCCACCATGGACAGCGCAGTGGTCGACAGCCTGCACTTAAAGATCGAGACCGGCGACGTCTGCAAAGAGTCGTAAATTCTAACAGACAAGCAACACTGCGTCAAATCACCGTAGAAATCAATGTGGGACGTACAATGGACGTGTCTGCTAGAACTGTGCGGAGAAATTTGGATTTCTAGGGCTATTCCAGCAGAAGACCGACTCGAGTGCCTTTACTGACAGAACGACATCGCTTGCAGCGACTCTCGTGGGCACGTGAGCATATCGGTTGGTCCCTAGATGAATGGAAAACCGTGGCCTGGTCCGATGAGTCACGATTTCAGCTGGTAAGAGCCGATGGTAGGGTTCGAGTGTGGCGCAGACCCCACGAAGCCATGGACCCAAACTGTCAGCAAGGCACTGTTCAAGCTGGTGGTGGCTCCGTAATGGTGTGGGCTGTTTTTTCATGGCATGGACTTGGTCCTCGAGTGCGACTGGACCGAACATTGACTGGAAATGCTTATGTGCAGCTACTTGGAGATCACTTGCAGCCATTCATGGACTTCATGTACCCAAACAACGATGGGATTTTTATGGATGACAATGCGCCATGTCACCGGGCCACAACTGTTCGCAATTGGTTTGAAGAAAATTCTGGACAATTCCAACGAATGATTTGGCCACCTAGATCGCCCGACATGAATCCCATTGAGCATTTATGGGACACCATCGAGAGGTCTGTTCGTGCCCAAAATCCTGCCCCATCAACGCTTTCACAATTATGGACGTCTATGGAGACAGCATGGCTCAATATTCCTGCAGAAGACTTCCAACGACTTGTTGAGTCCC